>NDXZ01048192.1:0-10303 GCA_003055125.1 Paykullia maculata
TATACAATTCGTTAGTAATACAACGCAGTTAAGGAAATTTATTTTTAATTTTTATTGTCATACCTAAAATTGTGTAATCTCTTTTACTTAAAACGTTTTTAAATGTATTTATTTTTGATATTGTTTTGCTCCTTTCCCTATTTATAATTGTTTGTATTTAATGTTAAAAATTTTTATTGTATGACTTATTTAAAATTTAAGCAAATTGTTTTTCCTGTACTATAATTATAAGACTCTAAGTTTTGTTGTATAGGAATACCAATAAATAAATAAAATAAATAAATTTTAGTTGGGACATCACAAACAAAAAATTCGTTATTTAAGCAAAAGCATTAGTAGTGTTTTGAATGAATTTTTAAAACATTTGTAGGTATTGACTTTAGACATTAAATAGGCTTTACAATTAAGTCTTTTTTATATTAAGTGACTTTTCTTCGGATGTGTTGAAAACAACTTGTTCACAAAAGTTTACAGTTTTTCTTCATCAAAAATATTGACCCGTATTCATAGTTACAAACTAAAGTAGGTTCTTTTTAAAAACGACTTTAAAATAAAAACTTCTTATTAACTCTTTTGCTGTTATAGTCAAAAATAAAGTATGTTTTAATTTAAACTAGCTTTAAGGTGACACATCAAATAGTAAAATGTTTTCATACAAATTGTTGTTACGGACCGGTTGTACTGGCGATGTTTCCGTCTAGCTCAAGTACCTTTATATTTTTTTATTTATTCTCGGGGGGTTCCAACCCTTCCCGCCAGACGCGTACCCTAACACAAAAAAACAACGACATAAAAAAAATAAAACAAACACTTGACCACTTGAAACTATTATTTATCAGAGACAGGTGTTAGTCTCTCATTTTGCCCTCCCAACCATGCCGCTAGAGAATCTCCACATATCCTCTTTCGTTCACTTTCAGCTTCTACATAAACAACAACAACCAAACAAAAAAACCCACCATCAAATAACAAATTGCAAACATACACAATGAATGTAAAAAAATATTAAAATAAAATGATCCACTGGGACTCGGGCTGGAGATAGTGTCTCCTATGGTCGCATGCTCCTCCCCAATGCTTTATTAAAAGAAAACATATGAGAGAGCAGAGGTATATACAACATAACCTCCTCTCGAACTGCTTCCCCTAAGGCCTTTCCACGCAAAATTTTGTCCGGCCCAGGGGCGCTTGCATGGAAGGGGTATATGGTCGCCTTCTTACATCCGACCGCAACATTGTAACAAAATATGAGCAAGTGGGAACTCTGCTTAGCTGATTTTAAATATTTTTGAAAAATCAAGTGTCAAACTTTTAAAAGGATTTTTATTTTTTTTATAAATCAATGAAATAGAAACGAAAAACCCCAAAAAACAACAAAAGCTTAAAACAAAATATACAAAAGTTATAGGAAGTGATTCGGGCTGATGTTTTTTCGAAAACCTGCTGACTTTGTGTTTTTAGGTAAGTTAAAAACAGCTTCACCTATTTTTAAGTTTAAAGTCGACTTTTGCGTTAAACGTATATTTTAACTCGTCTATAATACATCAAAAGCATACTTTTTACAAAAGTGTACTTTACGACTCTTCAAAGTACACTTTGTTTATGACTCTGATTATGGGTCATTCAGTTTAAACTTGTTATTCTAAATTAGATTATTTAATTTAATATAATTTTTCATTTTAAAATCATTGACTTTTTAATAAAATTTCGAATAAAAAAATATATTTTACTCGACAGATTGTTTGCATTTAGGTCTATTTTATTTTTATCCCTAAGGGCAGTTTATATTGTTCCACAAGTCAATTTTTTTATGCACGTGTGGTATAATCTAAACAATTTTTTAAATTTATAATAAAACTTTTAGAATTTATTAAACATTTTTATATGTCGATACATATATATGTACATATATACAATTTAAAAAATGCTAAATATTCATCACCATATTAATAAACTTAAAAACTTATTATAAATATGGCGGTAAGAAACTTACGGTTTCTTATTCCATATTAAATCTATTTTAAAATATACATTAAATACTAGACTTAATGACGTAGAAAAATTAATATATATTTTTAATATATAAAAAGTAATTAGAAAACTAAATTACGATAAAATCTGGGTAGTCAACTACAGCTGAGTTTTTATTTAAACATTTTCTTTAAAAAGTAATATTCTAAAAGCCCAACTTCCTGCTTTAAGATGTTTCTAGCTATAATAAATATTTATTGGTTTTACACACGAATTGACAACAACTGTTGGTGGAACGCATAGAAGCAGAAAATTAAAAATGTAATGTATAGGTACTAGCTTCTAACCCGCTACTGCGTAAGCGCACTTTTCAATAATTATTTATCTTTCAAGTTCTGTTTAGCTAATTTGTATTTTTAATAACATTCTATATGGGCAAATCCTGCGTGACGCACGCTACATCCGTACGCGTTTTTAGATTAAAATATAAAAATTGTTTGGTCTTTCAAAAGAAATACCTTAAACTTTTACGTAGTGTTTAGTGGGATTTTATTTGTACTTTTGAATGGCATAAAACATAAGTTTGTAGCAGGTATTTGTTGTGAAATAATTGATCACAGTGTCGTGACGCACGCTACAAAAAGTGAAAGTAACTTTTTAAAACCTTATTTTCCGTGACGCACGCTACAACGCATTTCATACCTAAAATTTCATACATAATTTTAAGCTTTCCAAAACAGTAAATAAAAAAAAATTTTACCAAAATTAAAGAGAAAAATTAATGAACAAAAATGTGGCCTTTGATCGGGCCATCTATATTAACACTAAAGTAATGGTATGATCACCTAAAAAAAATTTAATTTCTTGTATAATTTTAAGAGACCTGAGGATTTGGTAATAATTTTTGTATTCATCGAAATACATTTGTTTTCTTTTATTTATAAAATTAAACGCCTAGTCTAATATTTACTTAAATTAATTTGAAAATTTTTTGCTTGGTAGACTGTTTCTGGGATTTGTCCATATACAAATTAACAATTTTTATTTTTGTAGATTGTTTTATCTACAAAAATTAAAAGAAATATTAGGATGAAGTTTGGCACTATTTGATTTTGTTTTGTTCATTATACAATTGAGTTCCGTATTAACGTTATCTCATGTCTTTATAAACCGGGGTTATTATACATACAAAGGTACATATGTATGTATATACATAAGTATATATTTTTTATTTTATAAGAAATGAACAAATTCTAATTCCTCCCCCTATATTATTGCCTATCATAATCTGGATTAATAATCCATAATTTTACATTTCTAAAACAAAAAATTTAATAAAACTATTAAATTTAAAAAAGTAGCAGTTTACCACAGTAAATCATTTTTTTCTCAACCTGGATTTATTTCCCTTACTCCATATTTCTAGATTTATAAATGCAAAAAAAAAAGATCATACAAATTTTTAAGTACTTGTTCCCCTCATATGGTTTCATACCAAGAATGATAGAAATACATATGTATCTATCATTCTTGGTTTCATACCACATTCTGGGACAACAATTCCTACAATCATATTTTTTGAAATGTAAAGTAAAAAATGTTAAAAAGTACATACCATACAAGCTGGTTAACACAAAAAAACAGTAAATTCTTGGCGTTTAGATAATTAATTTCAATTAAATGAACAAACAACAATTTTAAAAAAATTAACCTGTAATATGTAGTGTTGTTAAGTAATATAAAATCAAACACAGAGTGGTTATTGTATTTTCATTAGAAACAGCTGACTGTCACTTGCCCACATTGTTGTTGTGCTCAAACTAAAAATATCACCTTAAATGGCCAACAGTTTATAATTCCCCAAAAATTTTTTTTTGCTAAATTAGCAAATATTTATATAACCGGAAAATGTCCTAAATTCTCTAATCAATAATTTTAAATAGTAATTTAAATACTCAAAGTTTAGCCAAACAACAATTAAAAAAAATGACAGCGTTAGCCACTATCAATTGGTTGTTTATATGTGGTTTAGCCTTTTGTTTAGGCGGTGTTGTGGTGCTAAGTTTGATGCCATTAAGTTCAGGTGAATTAGTATATTCTTATATTAGGTTGTGCTAGAATTTATTTTTTATTGCAGACTGTATATGTCCTATAAGCAGGGCGAAGCCCAAAGCGGAAAATGCTGACATGCAAAGACGTACCTCAGATAATTTACAGGTTGCCCACAAGTTAGCCATATTGGTGCCGTTTCGAGACCGCTTTGAAGAGTTGTTGCAATTTGTGCCTCATATGACAAATTTCCTCAAGAAACAGGGTATAACCCATCATATATTTGTTTTAAACCAAGTCGATCGCTATCGTTTTAATCGAGCATCTTTAATAAATGTGGGTTTTCGTTTTGCCAGTGGCGTTTACGACTACATGGCTATGCATGATGTTGACTTGTTGCCGCTCAATAATGATTTGCACTATGATTATCCTAGTGAAACGGGTCCGCTGCATATTGCTGCACCAGATTTACATCCAAAATATCACTACGAAAATTTTGTGGGCGGGATTTTATTGGTAAGACGAGAGCATTTTGAAGCTCTTAATGGCATGTCAAACAAATACTGGGGTTGGGGTCTAGAAGATGACGAGTTCTATGTAAGAATACGAGATGCAGGGTTAAGGATCACTAGGCCACAAAATATTAAGACTGGTGTAAATAACACTTTCAAGTAAGTTTCACATTTTTAACGGTTAATTAACGATTTTAATAAGTCCCTTTATTTTAAAGCCATATTCATAATCGTTATCACCGAAAAAGAGATACCCAAAAGTGTTTTAATCAAAAAGAAGTTACACGGAAACGTGACCGACAAACGGGTCTTACTACCTTGCAGTATGAAATACCAAAAGTTTTCGATATGACTATAGACGGAATTCAAATAACAGTGTTAAACATATTGCTAAAATGTGATTTAAATGAAACACCTTGGTGTGATTGTTCTGGAGCTGCGGCTGCAGCCGCTGCAGTAGATCTAAAGTTGTAATAATAATAAATATGCCATAATTAGAAGCTAAAAACACTACTTTTTATTTTCATTTATTTCTGTTTAAACCTAAATCCTTATAAAACTATAATCTAGTACACATGAACCATACCATACAAGAATGTCCAAAATAATACATAAGTGCATAGAGCACCCATAAAACTGTTGGTAAGCAAACTTTGTCGATTAATAAAAAACTTACGCCAACCGGTGCCAGATTTGGCCAATACCAAAGTCCACAAAACAAATACAGATATGAAGTAAAAAAGAAATCCCATCAAGCCATTCAAACCTAAAATACCTAAAAATACATTACTTTTAAAAATAATTGTAATAAATACTTTAAAAAAAACAACTTACCAGCAGCGCATCCTGATATGGCTGCCATTGATGTACGACAATATTCCACGGCCGATATATTGTGCCTAATAGCCGCCTCACTGTAGGCCACAATTTCACCAGTTTTAGAGGCTATGGGTTTGACACGTTGCATCGTTTTAGTAATAAATTAAAAAAACTACCAAATTATTTTAAAATAAGTGCAAATATCAATTTTTCTAACTCAAATGCACGTCTTTTTCTTGTGAAAAAATAATGTTAATTATTATCAGTCAGCTGTCACATTTCTATTATTTTGTTATCGATTTATGCTAAAGATGTGTTTAGTTTGTAAATAAGTTAAAGTAAATATTTTGGAAGGAGAGTTTAGACGACTCAACTTTATGATGATAATAAAATTAGTTTCTTAGTTCTTTTACGTATCGGAGTATTTCATGCATTCCGCACATTTTGATTCCATACGAAATACAGAACATATCCTGTTTGTTTACACAATTTCCCACATTTTCGTCTATATATAAATTTTGCAGGTTTTAATTTTTGTGGTATATTATAAAAAGCTGCTAGTGATATATTATCGTACTCAGTATATAGGGTATTCATATTTTTATTTGTTTATTTAATATATTAATACAAAACTATCCAGGTCTAGTATTAATATTTATTTAATTGTAACACAGTTTAATTTAATATATGGAATAGTCACTAATATTTAAGCAACACGTTAAACATATAAAATAATGTTTTTTCTGTCATTCGTAACTTCCAAACTGCTAAATCTTACTCAAAGAAACTGCAAATTATAGTATTCCAAAAAAAAAACAGGAAATATTGTATTCTTTATTTCTAAATGGGCCCGATATTTGCATTTGATTGCTATCGAGGCAATGCTTAAAAAGATATGAAAATATAGGATTTTGAAATATTATAAAAGTGCAATTATGTTGTTAAGTAAAAAGTTGTTATTGATAACAGGTTTAATAGATAACGTCATTTTGATTTAACAGATTGTTTACAAACTGTATTCACATACTGTTTAGAGATGTCACATAACTCATAATGTACATAAACAAAATAACCATAACAATTCTTACCATTACTATTTACAACCAGTTGTTTTTGACATATTTAGTCCATTTAATTTTCCCAGAAAATGGGAAAACATTTCATTTCTAATTGGAATTTGGACAAATTAATTAACGTCATGTTGCGATAAAACAAAAATGTGAATAATTAAATAACATTTTTGTGCAAAATAATAAAAGTATTAAATTAACAAAAAAAAAGTATTTAACTAAATAAAGTTAATCAATTGTAATAAAAGCAAACAAACAAAAAATAAAGACATAGGGACTGTGTATTTGGAAAAGTGGAAATTGTATATGATTTGCCATAATGTCACCTCCTAAAACTTGTTCCGTTTGTGGTGACAAAGCATTGGGGTATAATTTTAACGCTGTAACCTGTGAAAGTTGCAAGGCCTTTTTCCGACGCAACGCCCTGACCAAGAAGCAATTCACTTGCCCCTTTAATCAAAACTGCGAAATAACTGTTGTTACCCGTAGATTTTGTCAAAAATGTCGTATAAAAAAGTGCCTCGACATTGGCATGAAAAGTGAGAATATCATGTCCGAAGAGGATAAAATGGCTAAGAGGCGAAAAATTGAATGTAATCGAGCCAAGCGAAAAATGAATGAAAGGAAATCTTTGGAATGTAATGGTAGTAGTGATTGTGACGGTAGAGAAAAGGTTATTGGGGTAGAAGGTCAAGGTGAAACTGCTGTTGCTGATAGTAGTGGATATGAATCGTTTGCCGCTAGCTACGATTCTCGTAGTTGTGGTTCACTTGACAGCGCGACAGATGCATCATCGGCTGGTAATGCGCCAACATCTAGCACAACATTAGCCGTTGAAGATACTTTGTGTAATTTTAATCCAGGATTAATGACGGGCGAGGAAATGGTTGAGTTTATTGTTGGCGATCCGGATAGAGCCTCCCAAGCTATAAGTAAATTAATGAGAACTCCAGCCGAAGCCGTATCAACGATGGAGAAAATTATTAATTCCCAAAAAGATGCTCTTCGTCTAATTTTACATTTAATAAACTATCCAGGTTAGTAGTCGTGTTGGTATTCCTACCTTTTCAGATTCTTAAAAAAAACTTAAACGAAATACAAAGTGGTCCAAAATAAATAAACCAACGTTTTTTGGTTATTTTTTTGAAAATTGGACATTTTATATACATACTAGGTACATACATATTTTTTTCGCACCTTTTTATTATACTATGTTTTGAAGAAAATATCAGCTACGTCACCGGCACTTTTTAATTTTACCATTTGAGAACGGTAAATGTTTTTCATAGGTTTGCAACAGTTCTGGCGATTAATTTGGATTTTTGAACGGATTCAGTCGATTCACATAAAGCCGTGAATCAAAGGGTCCTATAGAGAACTCTATTCTAAAGTATATGTTTGCATTAAAAATATTACAAATAAACTGACATTTAACGCCATTTGAAAAGTTATTCCATCTTTTAAAAGGGCAATTTATTTTGGGCCACAGTGCATTAAAAAAGCCTTTTCTAATTTCATATTGCTTGACTAAAGTCCTTTTTTTTAAAAAACCTTTTTTAACACTTCAGGCGATGCTTTAAAGATCATTAGTAAAATAATGAATTCACCCTTTAATGCTCTAACAGTATTTACAAAATTCATGAGTTCACCCACCGATGCTTTAGAAATTATATCGAAAGTTGTTAGTTCACCACAGGAGGTTTTAAAATTCATAAAAAATTTAATGGATTCACCGGAAAATGCAATAGACATAATGAATAAATTCATTAATACACCAGCGGAAGCGTTACGCATGTTAAATCAGATTTTTAAAGGACACAGTGATCGTAGAAATTCCGGAGAAAATATAGAACACACAAACGTGAACAATTTAACAGCTCCAGAAAACTCAACAGAAAATAGTTTAGACACGTCATCGGTTTCAAGACATCCTAATGTTGCTTCACTAGCAAGTGAAAATACTTTAATACATTCTATGCTTAATTATCCCAGTCCAAATAATGTGAATAAAGTCATTATGCCACCAGCATTAACATCACCTTCAGATGCCTCGACGTCGGTCACTTCTTTATCAATTGAGAATGATCATTATTTGACACCACCTTTGTCGGTAGGGGGCCATCCTAATGAATCCTTTAGTATGACATCACCATTACAATATAATTCATCACCTGGCATTAGCTCTTCAGCTCCCCCCAATGATCTAGTACATCAACATCACGATGAATTACCCAGCACTTCTTCGGCGGGCTTACTATCGCCACCCTCTGAAGTTGATGCTGCCGCAGCAGCTGAATTTGCGAGTGAACATTTCGATATCAAAACTTTTATACAAAATTCATTTTCCGCTAACACAACAGGGCCCTATACACCTGGTGATAGCTTGAATTCATTAGAATCTGTACTCACCGAAGTTATACGCATAGAATTTCAAGCTTTTAATAATTTACCGCCTGAACCGCGTATAAAACAGGAGCACATAAATTCTATGGTAAATCTATCACAATATCCTGAAGATATGTGTGGAGTACCACAATATGGCAATGTGAACTGTGTGCCGCAGCAGCAAACGTTGCAATGTCATCAATCATCTGTGGTATGTTCACCATCAACTAGTGCCTGTAAGTCACGAGATCTTAACGAAACAGAACTAATGAAATTGAGAGAACTTAAATTGGCTAGTGAAGCATTATATTTGCCAGTTGATGATGATTTAAGCGTTTTAATGAGTGACGATAGAATAAAGGTAAGAATTATGTTAGTTTTTTTTTTCCAATTTCGTTTATGAATCATTATTTGATTGTGGCTTTGTCGTGTTTGTTATATCTTTAAAATTTATATAAAATATGTTTATTTTTAATTCTTAAAGATAAATTAGACAATTTAGCGATGTTAGTTTATCCGTGTGTTTGTTTAAATCAGCTTCTCTCAGTGTTTATGTGTAAAACGGACCCATGTGTACAATTGACCTAATCGGTCAATATATGTTTAATAAAAATTTGTGTCTTTAACAGAATCTTATTGCGATTTAAAAATATTTATGAATTATATTTAATTAGTTTATCCTCCTATTTAAAATACAAAATATTTATTTGGAAAATTTATAGAATAAAATTTAGTCTCAATTTTCTTTTAATCTATAGTAGTTTTTCCTGATGACATATGTATGTATGTATGTTTTCTAAGTGTAAAATAAGAACATTTTGGCCATATTAAAAATATGTTTATACGAAGGCAGTATACAATAAAAAAATAAAAAAACTATCAACAACGAGTTAGAAAATATTCTTCTGTTTTGTAAACCGAAGCTGAATATATTATTCGATTTTCAAACGTATTCACATTTTTTTTGTGTTCTTCAATATAGGCTCCACTTAGGGATATCAAACGAAAGCATATAAACATAATTGGAATTGAAATAAATGTAAGAGAAAATCCCAACCTAAATTACACAATAGATGTAAAACATTAACTACCAATTTTGTAATGAAGTGTTTGTCAAAACTTAATTGTATAAAACAATTTGTTAGAAATCAATAAGTTTGATAAGAACTTTCTACATTTTTTGCAGTTTTATCGTTTCCGTTTGCATAAACTACGTCATTTACGCTTATCTTTCAGTAGAGGTAGTGCTTACTATGGATTTAAATAACTTCTTCTTCTTGATAAAAAATTAAGAGAAATAGTTTGTATTTAAAAACAGAAACTTAGTTAATACCTGTTTTAATAAAAATATATTTTTTTTAAATTTCTGTTTTTTTAGCACGTTACATATTCCACCTGTCACAAAGGGCAATTTTTTTTATTATTATTATCTTATCATAAAATTTACTTCAGACCTTTTTTTTTAATAAACTAGAACAACACCTATTACTGCGCCTA
>NDXZ01048214.1:0-11006 GCA_003055125.1 Paykullia maculata
TTTGAGGACTCCTGTTGGAAGACTGAACGAAAATCCGTTGGATATTTGGAAAGATTATAAGTCGCAGTTTCCAAAGCTTTACAAGATCGCTTTTAAATACCTTACAATGGTGGGAACATCGGTTCCGTCTGAAAGACTATTTTCACAAGCGGCGCAGGTGATGACTCAACAAAGAAACAGATTGAGTGGTGAAAGACTTGGTAAACTTTTATTTCTAAACAGTATTGAAAAAAAGTATTGGGAGATGTAAAATAAACTTAAAATTTTTCGAAAATATAATAATAATAAAAAAAAAAACAAACGATGTATAAAAAACATCGATGTATTTTATGAAATATCGATGCAACATCGATGTATGTTTGCGATACATCGCGTCAAAAAAACATCGATGTTTTTTTACAGTGTCCATCCCTAATCTAATGAGAAAAAATTTAGAATGGTGATTGACTATCGTAAACTAAATTCAATAACTATCGCGGATCGATATCCAATACCTGAGATAAATGAAGTACTGACACAATTGGGGAAAAACAAATATTTTTCAGTCCTAGATCTGAAGAGTGGGTTTCATCAAATTCCTTTGAAGGAATCTGACATTGAGAAGACCGCTTTTTCAGTCAACAATGGCAAATATGAGTTTACTATTCTGCTGTTTGGACTTAAAAATGCACCTTCAATTTTTCAAAGAACATTGGATGATATTTTAAGAGATCATATTGGGAAACGATGCTTTGTTTATATAGATGATATAATAATATTAAGTAAAAATAGACAAGATCATTTGCAGGACATAAAAACTATTTTTCAAACCCTTTGTGATGACCTGCTGCAGCACCACATATGGGAGGTTTATGGGAGGCAGGAGTTAAGTTTTAAAACTCTGCTGAAAAAGACTGCTGACCAATCAAAATATACGTTTGAAGAGTTCTCCACGCTGCTTGCGAAAATAGAAGCGTGTCTTAACTCTCGCCCTCTTAGTCCCATATCCGAAAACGTTGACGACTTAGCAGCTCTGACTCATGCTCAGGGCATTTTCTAATAGGCTCGACGTTACTCGCCCCAGCCGAACCCGAAGAGTTAAATTCAACAGTTGATTGTGTTAATCGGTGGCGAAAGCTTAAAGCTTTACAACAAGAACTTTGTCAGCATTGGAAGGAGGAATACCTCAAAGAGTTGCACAAGCGCATAAGTGGAAGATTCCCCAAATCGACTTGAAAGAGAACGACCTCGTTGTTCTTAAAAATGACACCTTAGGACCTACAGAGTGGCGTTTAGGGCGCGTTGTTAAAGTTTACTCTGGGGCTGATAGTAAGGTTAGAGTCGCCGACATAAAGACACAAAACGGTGTTATAACGCAGCCGATCCACAAGCTTGTAGTACTACCAAATGCCGCCAAATAAACTTATGTCAACTTCTATTCACGCTTTAATTTTGTATGTCGCTCCTTGTTTACTCTTTTCTAGTTATCTAAAAATGAAAGCGGCTTTGTTTAATGACGAGTTCGCATGTCCGCTGTGCAATCGCCTTTATGCTATCCGGCAATGCACCCGATTTATGGTGATCGAGGTCGAGCAGAAGCTTCGCGTCGTAGCCCAAAAAGCGCTGTGTTATAATTGCTTGGCACAGTCGCATACACACACAGACTGTAATAGTCTGGACCGTTGTCGTCGCTGCCAGCAGAACCACAACAGCTGGTTGCATCCACTACCGGAGGATAAAGAGTGGGTACAGATGACGGCGGCCGTCCGGGTGTTCACTCGTCCGGACAACGAAGTTCGCTACACCCGTGTGGTTATCGACCCTACCATCGCCCGATCCACCATAACCTTGTTCGAGGCGAAGAGGCTGCGTTGCGAAATCTATCGTGGGCGCACTACCCTAACTGTTTGCCATCGTCGTAACACGGGACGTCGCATTAAGGTCGAATGCGTCGTCGAAGACGTACGTTTTAGCTGCTTCTCCAAGGAGGATGTGGAGAAGGTTGGCGGTGAAACTTCAGAAGATGCCAATGAGAAGTGGTACCAAAGCCTGGAGTACCACCTTAAATTAGGAGCTGATGTACAATCCAAAATTCTGCTCGGTCCGGCGAAGGGACGGCCCGGTAAACTATTTGTCCAGGACACCGTTTTTGGCTACGTGTTTTTTGGAGAAGAGACGAAGAGGGCCTAGATGATATACGTGGTCCCTATTCGGTATGTTGGTGTCTGTCACGTATAACTACCGTGTAGACCACACTACATATAAATGCACCATATGGCAGCACTATAAATGTAGTGTGGTGAGTCGCCACATACTCAACGGCGTTGAGCTTTTTAACGGCACCGGGTTTTTTCGTTTGCTACTACTCGTTTTTGTATATCTGATCGTGACAGACATCAACCCCCATTTTCTCGTGTAAAAAATATATAACTAAAAAACAATCAAAACTTAACCAAAACTAAAATCAGACCGGAAAATAACAAAAGGTGTAGAGACAAAAAATAAAATAAGGACAAATAAAATAAGAGCAAATAAAATAATAAAATAAAAACGCAAAAAGAAGAAAAAAAGGTATTTCAAATACCAAGTGTGTGTTTGTTTTATTTTGCCGTGATTTCGGTGCCAATCAGCGCAGCTGTAAGGACGCGTTAAGTGGAAGAACCAGCAACCTGCAGATACCAACATTAGCGAAGCAGTCGCAACGTGGATAAGTGGTTTTAGGTTAAGCCGACACACACGTGACACCAGCCCCTTCACACCGAACAGGTAACCAGACCCACATTGGTTTGGACGTCCACCAACACAACATTAGTATTCAACATACTGTTGACATGACTAGTCATGATATGATTGTTATACACCGTGTCATGTGTTTTTCAATTATAATTTTTTAATAAATGTTTAATTATTTTATTTATAGTATAACTTTTTTTAATTATATTTTTTCTGTAAAATATGTAAATTTCATTATTATATTTCATACCGAAAACACAATTAACTTTGTTCTAAGCATATACCAAAATCGTGTTATTAATTTGGGATAAAAAACCTTAGGCCGCAATAAAACCGGCAACATTGCATACATAAACATAAAAGCAACAGCTCCCCATTTTTTTTTGGAACCAACCGTAGCTACATATCTACTGCCACCAGCAACCACTAAGTCATTATTGTGGTATCAACTGGTAACTCACCCTATCAACTTGGACATATTGGTCATCCAGGTAAACATTTGGTCCTTCTACCGTCGTTGGAAGAAAAAAAGGTAATATAAGAGTTCTTTTTTGTCATAATTTTGAAACCGTTTGCATAACTTTAAAAGCCGAACTATTTTCACACCCCCACAATAAATTCAGTATTACAAAAAAATATCGGAAACACTTGTCGATTTCGGTCTTGACCGCCTCATAGTTCACGACATCTCGCATAACAAAAACTTAACAGTATTTTTAACTAGGGATAAACAAAATACAAAAATGTCTGAACTTTAACACAGAAAATATAATAAAAATTCAAAACGTATTTGGTGATGGACATTTGGTAAATTTCTTGAGCGACGCAACTGAAAATTACAGTATTTTAGAAAATGAAAATCAGTTTCAATAAGTTAAGAAGAAATCCATATATCTGAGGATTTGCTAAAAATCCATTTATAATATGGTAGCTTAAAAAAATTCCAACGATACGCGCTGGAATTCTCTGTGTACAATGTTCAAAAGTTTTGAAGAGTTGTCAATATTGCCTTGGTGGAAATAACCAGACCTGAGTTAGCACTTAATGAAATGGAAAAAAATTAATGAGAGAATTTCTACAATTTCTTGAAATATTTGAGGACGCTACAAAGTATTTGCAAGGCCGAAAATATTTTACAATAAGCAGCAACATCGTATTTTTTGAAAAAATTTCAGATACAATTAAAGAAAATTCTGCAAAAGTAAGCTTTAAAGAATCAATTGATTTGTATTTTTATGTTGCACAACATTTAAAATTTGTAAAGTTCACCTGCTTGCCGCACTTTTGGATCCAACCCAAAAGAACTGGAAAAGGTTAGACAATTGGCTTAAAAAGGTTCCCGCAAAAGAAAATATGGATCTTTTTGATGTATTAATTGATAAATATCTGAAGATTACTTCTAAAATGAATACTACAAGTGTATTGAAAGCATTATCGATGGATAAGTAATTTAATCAGCCAAGAAGAAAGAAAAAATCTACTGACAATGTAGACTTTTTTTTAAACATCAGAAAGAAGTGACAAAATAAAACATTTTCTCTTTTCCCCGCAACCCAAATTAAAATAACTCTATGAGGATATTATAATAATAATCTCCTTTTAAGATAATTAATCATCTACTACCACTCAGTAGACCTAATCGTTTATCTATTAAAGAGATTATTTACAACAGTTTGTGTGTCCACTATACATACATTTTTGTTCAAGACTATCAGGTGAAGTTGCTTACATAACGAAGTGTTCTCCCCCATTTCAGTGATTTTTTCACCTCATACTGACAAATGCTAACAGGAGATAAGGGTTTCTTATAATAATATAACATATTACCTACAGCCACTTGTCGGGACAGAAGTTACTTGTAATCCAATTATGCGACCCTATTATAAGTTAGAGGACGGCTGGTACTCTCCTTCACAGACGTCTTTGTTGTTATCAAAGAACCCTGATTAGTTAGATCCAAACCCAGTGAGGAAGTGAAAGTTTGTAGTACCCAAAGATATCATGAGGACTGGAATAATTATCGTAAATCACGTAAAATACCTGACTCAGAACAAAACAACTTGATATACTGAAGTGATGATGGAAGTGTCAGGACTATCATAGTAATATCATTGACAGAAGAGGAAGTGATGACATATAAAGAAGGTATGTACTCTACCTTCCTAGCCGGCTTCTCCTTCTTGACCAAAGTAGGAAGCTTTACCGCAGGCATAAGGTTATTGTACATTATAATAAAGTTTGCTTATGATACTCTAATGAACCTTTTCACCTTAAGGACCTACGGCAGCCCTCCATCATATTATTGGTTCCTACCTATGGGAAGAGTATTAAATAACTTTATTAGTCGTGACCACAAAGACATGAACTTTATCAAAAAGGGAAAAAGAAAACAACACATTGATTAATAGAGCAAAGCTATTGGAAAGGCAAAAGGAAATTGGCGACGAAAAAGTTCGCATTTAAAATAAACTGAGTGATAGACCTACGCGCCAAATCAAAGCAAAAATCATAGAGATTAAAAAACGTTTAAATAATATTCAGGAAGAATTTACAAGAAACCATGAGGCGTTGCTAAATTATGGCATTTCATCTAAAGATTACTCCAAAAATTAATACTACAAGTGTATTGAAAGCATTATTGATGAAATAAGTAGTTCCATCAGCCAAGAAAAAAGGAAAGATCTACTGACAATGTAGACTATTTCTTAAACATCTGAAAGAAGTGACAAAATAAAGCAAATAGTTAATTCTACAGAAAAAAGCCCATTGATGGAAGTTAACTTCAACTTTTTCCAGCAATGGTGTTTGAATTTGGTAGAAAACATAAAAGACGTGTCTATAAAACTGTTTCCAATAAAAAAGCATTTTTTTAAGACAAAATAAAAAAATATGAAGAACTAGAAAGTTCAAAACATTACATTGGGGTAAATATGGCTTCCATCATATCTTAACAGGTTTGAGAAAATAAGATCCGCAAGCCATTTCAAAGATTACTTACAGCACAATCCTCCTGGTCACTTGCATTAATTGTTTGTAAGTGTTGCGCCATTTGGACAAAGACTATCTCTAGATGAGCACACGTGTACCAGCAAAATAGGACATTTTATGAAGCAATATTTAACAAACAAACCTCATAAATGGGGCTTAAAATTTTTTGCGTTGTTAACGTCTGTTTTGTGAAAATTATCCCGGTGTAAACCACACACTATGTACAAGTGTACTGTATGACAGCACCATATACATAGTGTGGTGAGTCGCCGCAAAGACAACGGTGTTGAAAAACTTTACCGGCCGGGTACTTTTCTGGTCTGGGTTAATCGTGTTTTATATTCACTGCAAAACAAACTTCAACCAGTCTTTGGTTTCTTTTTTTTTTGTGAAAATTAAAATTCAATTAAAAGTAAAGTACAATTAAACAAAACTATTTTTTATGTGTGAAACAACAGTGTTGACATGCGGGGAAAGAAGACCCTTTAGCCCTTCATCCATATTCCTAAAATAGATGAGACGAGACATACGGGCAGAATTCACAACCCAGCTTATTGAACAATTCAGTTCGTTGAATATCTCTTATGTCAGATGGAGTTTTGCTTTTGTTCAGATTCTTTCAAATGCTTGACTAACTATGTTACGGAACGCCCTGTAATGTTTCATGGAAGTGCCATCACTATTCCAATATATGTGCCATCCTTGTTTCAAATCATCTGTTTGTAAACCGCGTTTTTGCATTCCTTTTTCTTCTTATTCTTTTTGCATACCTTTTGCTGTAAATTAAATCACTTTAATGTTTAATGTCGTTTAAATGTTCGTAGAATAAAGAGGTGCAAAACTGCGGTGAGTAAATTCGTATTATTTGTCTTTATTTGAGAAATTAATCGTTTGCCTTTTTATAGAAATAAACTCGCCCCCTGAATATTTTTAAACAGTATTTTGTTCAACGCAAACCTCTTTTTATTTCTGTCAACGACAAACTATTCCCCTTAATATATTATCCTGCTATTAGACTTACTGTCCTTAGATAAGATTATCAAATAAGTATAATAATCATTTGATTAATGTTATCTCAAGAGTTAGGCAAGAATAATCAATAGTGAATTGATTATTCTTTTCGAAAAAGGGAGGTGTAGTGTGTTTGACTAACCGATGTTACCATGCCTTATGCATGTAACTCGATGGATGCCAACACTTTGTTGGCATATTTGTCCACACTGCACTGCTGCTGGCTAGCGTGTATTATGCTGAGCCAGCAGAATCCCACGATTATTGTTAAGTTATTTATAAGTACATTGTATAGCTTAGTTTTATGTATTCGTTAGGAATTAACGATAAGTATAAGATTGTAAACCTTAACGAACAGTCGCACAAGCGGCAAACGTAAACGCACTTAACGGCGACCGGCATAGCCATGGTATAGTGCGATTACGTTTTTGAGTACGTGTTCGTGTGTATATGTACTGATGGTGTTGGTGTGTGATCAAAACAGAATCGTAGATGTGTTTTGGGACAAGTTCCCAGCTCTGTCTACTTGTACAATGTATGATGTGTGATGTTCAATAGACATTTTTTACATTGTATGTGTTTAGGTACGAAACAACAGTGTTGACAGCACTGTGCGTTTACCTTTTTTTCGTCTCCTTTTTTTGCACAAACTTCACTTGCTTTGTGATTATCATCGACAGTGGTTGATCGCGCGCGTATCTCTCGTATAAAAATATATATACAAATAAAAAAGATAAAAACAAAAAAAGAACAAACGTACAAACAGAAAGAACAATTTCAACAACAATTACCAGTGGAAAAAAAAAACAAATGATAAAAACAAACCTTTTGTTATACATAATTACATGTTAAAACTTAACATCGTTTAATTGTGCAAAAAGAATATTTTGAAATAACAAATTATAAAAATTAAAAATAAAACTGACAGTAATTGAAAATAAATTACATAGTGTTTTTTTTCTTCCCAAATTGGACAAACCAGCCTGCTACATCCACCCCCGTTTTTTTCCCCCAACATTTCTGGTCCTTCGAACCGGATCGAGCAGGACGCCCATCAAACACATGGTCAAGAGTAAGCCTCAAAGACACCCCCGCAGTAAGTTGTAATGTGCAATTTTATACATAAACATACATACCTACATACATCTGCCTATATGTATAACGGCCTATTGTTACAAAACACAACCCCCTTTTTATCGTCTCATCAATCGCTAAAATATTAAAATATAAACGTACATAATCTTTCTATGTACATACACCGGTGGATACATGCCTACAAACAACAACAACATACTAGTACATACCTACCTACATACATAAGCTGTGGACCCATTTTTTTCCTCTTCCATCTCTTTTTTCGTATCACAGCCAACATGAACCCCCGTGCACCCAACAACTACGACTGCCGTATGTTTTAACCTGATAAGAAATTTGTATATAATAGATTGAATTTGTTTGTTATATCAGTAGAAGTTTTAATTAACGGCATTGATGTTGAAGCGGTTAGGTACGGGAAAATTGAAGCAAGCTGATTGGCTAACAATCAGTATAACAGTTTTAGAATAAGTTTTGTAAATTAGTATATAAGGAGATGTTTTTAGTCAAATAAAACAGAATTAATCTAATCACGAAAAGAGGCTCTTTAGCCAGCATTATTATTTTAAATCTCAAAACTCGAACATCGGCTTTTTAGCCATTTGAATTTTGGCGTGGCTCGCCTTTCAATAAGTCAACCAGTAGGGAAAACCTTTTACTTGTTTTACATTTTTTCTTGTTCTATATGGCAATCCTGCCATCCTGATTTGCAAAACATTTATCTTGTTTTACACTGTGCTAAAATATTAGAAGAAATTCAATTGTGCGCCAAAACTCCAATTGAATTATTTCAAGTATGGATGAAACTAACAAAAACGATTCACAGGAATCATTTTGCATGTTGGAGGATTTTGGATCGTCTTTTTGGCGAGATGCTGGCATCGATTCTCCAATTAGTAGTGTTGGAGTTAGCAGTTCACCCAGACGACGAAATTATGTGGAACTCTATAGCTTTGAATCTGGCTCTGTGCGATCCAATACATAATTTTCCTTATTTATGGGAGAAAGGATTGGTGGGAATACTGGAGGAGGATGAAAATATTGATATTAAAACTAATTTTAATTTATCACATATGAACAACGAAGAACATCAGGCAACCTTAAGGCTGCTTACTGAGTTCGAAGATTTGTTTTTTAAAGAGGGGGATATTCTATCGTCTGCGGACGATGTAGACCACAACTGATAGGAAGAATTCGGGAGAATCCTTTGTCAATGGGGGGAGTAGTTACGTATGTACTACCACATACTCAACCAACCCTCACAAACACTATCAATATTGATAGTATTATTACAAAATATTTAAATAACAATTAATATTGGGAAACCTAAAATAATTGTGCCAAGCCAGCATAATTTATTATTAACCAATAATATAATACAATAATAATTGTAAGCATAACTTTTTTTTATATTTTTTTAAAGAACCAAGGCATTGACACTCACGATAAACAAATTCGTTCAAGTGTCAATGACTCTTGTTATTGATAAACATTATTTCACAATACAAAGTAACAACAACCATAGCTATTGATCTGACTAAGCAGAATCAATACCAATGGCTAGTGGCACTTTTGTGAAACTTTGTTTTAATAAGTTTAATACATATATTAGAATAATGTAGGAATAAGAATTGTTAGTCTTAAGACCAGCATAACCAAATAAAGACATAAATAAAATAATAAAAAATAAATTTTGGTAGTTTTTTATCAAAAATCGTAACTCGCGTACCTACAATTACAACAACAAAACACAATTATAAGTGAAAAAAAGACGTTTGATATGACATTCTGTCCAGTATATATGTACATTATTAAAACAATACTGTGTAAAGTACATGTGGGATTGCCTGACGTAGCGTACTCATTGAGTGCGAAGTAAGGGACAAGACAATAACGGACATAATGAGTTTTGACGACAGTTCTTATTTTGACACCGAACCAAGCAGACGTACCAACTTATTTCTTTTACTTGAACAATAAATGTAAATACATAAATCCTAACTAAAGTGTTTTATTTACTGAAAAAGAAATATTAACGTAATGCCGGGCAACAAAACTCTAATCAAAGTGTTTTAAATAATAAGAATTCCTACATACATATAAAATGAAATAAAAGAAATTGAAACTGAAATTAAACATAAACAGAAATATAATTAGTGTTTTTTCCCCACACTGGATGAACCATCCTGAATACAAGCAACCACTTTCTCCCCCCAACAACTATCTTAAACTTAAAATATATAAACCTATTAAAAAACTGTTTTGAAACATACATATATAGTAAGATAAAAATAAAACTGTCACAAAAAGATAGTGTGAATTATAAAATACATATGTGTTTTCTTTATATGAAAATTAATTTAAAACACAAATTCCATTTTGTTGCGCTTTGTGTAAAGACGCGTAAGGCGTTTGCCAAAAGTTTGTGACGAAAATCTGGCAGTAGTTAGATTGTGTAGGTCGCTTTCTCGCAAAATGAATCACATTACATATTTCAATCATTTTTACATATCTGTTCCCCTACTGCATTACATATGGACTCAAGGCATATATGCATTGGGTACTATTCAAAGAAATCGCCAAGGAAAAAGCTGCAAGTTGCCAGCTATAAAGAATTTAATGCAACATTGTTGCAAGAGGAACTTTTGAGGAAAAAGTTGCTGACTACAAAGTTATAAAAAAAATATCAGTGACATGCTGGAAAGGCAATAAGCTTGTCACATTAGCGTCAAACTATGTGGGTGCTAACCCAGCTGAAACTGCCAAGAGATATGACAAAAACGAAAAGAAGGTAATTTTAATAGCTTATCCTAAGCTAGTAAAATACTACAATGTGTAGTGTAGGAATTGTTTCATTAAATAAAATTTGTTGACATTCAGGTATAAAGAATTTCTATATCAGAGACCCTTTTTATAAATTTCTACATATAAATGATTTGTAAATTTAATTTTTTTTTGTTCGTACTAATTTTTTTTGGCATTGACTGTAAGCGGGGAAGTGGCAACATTAAAACAGAGAACCGACTCTGTGATCAAATTTTAGCCGCATTTGTCGCTCGTAGTTAATTGTAGTTATGCATAAACCGCGTGGAAGTTTCGTTAAATCTCAGGTTGTTGGCGAGTAGAAAACCGTAAGCCGAGGTTTGCTAGTACTAAACCCTCTGTAGTGTGTTTGACTAACCGATGTTACCATGCCTTAA
>NDXZ01048223.1:0-15798 GCA_003055125.1 Paykullia maculata
TACCCTTAACACATGTGTGTGTGTGAAGGGTATACAAATAGAACAAACAATAAAGCTTTTATTACTATTGAATGTAAAAAAAATTCAATATTTTTTCTTTTAATGTATAATTTGGAGATATTTAAATAAATCATTTACAAAGTTCCCTACATCTCTTATTATTGGATAAAAATTAATCTTAAAATAATTTTTTCCTAAATTATGTAATTTATATATGTATGTATATAAAAGAGTAACCTTACTGACTGACTAATTCATTATCGCCCAGCTCAAACGGATAGACTTTGAAATTTGGACTGTGGGTACCTCTCTCGTTGTATAGATCCACTAAAAAAGGGATTTTTGGAAATTCAAATATTTAGGGGGGTAAAAAAGGGAAAAATCGGTAACCTTCTACTTTTTCAAATTCGAGGGCAAAAACTATATTTTGGCACTTTTTTGGGGCCCCTTGAACTTCTAAACCAATAAACATAGAATTTTGATTTTAACCTCATTCGTCACATCTCCACAAAAATATGAATACATTTTTGGTACTTTTTGGAAATTCGAACTTAGGGATAAAAATTGTACTTATTTTTGGTACTTTTTTAAAAAAAATTTTTTTTGAATTTTGATAGAATTTATGAATTCATTTAGACAACTATTTGAGAAAAAAATTTTGACACTAGAATGGTGACTAAAAAAGTACCAAAAAGGGGGAAAACAGGAAAAATGCGTTTAATAGTAAATTACTAGGCCGATTTGGGTAAAATTTAAAACAAGGATTCCTTCAGACATAAAAAATTGTATGACATAATAAAATTTTAACAACAATAGTAATGGGTATTAGAAAGGGGGAAAATTCGGGTAAACGGGGGACGAAAAGGTACCATTTCAACTTTTAGGGTACTTTTTTACATTTTTTAGGTTTATGAGTCTAGAAACGCAAAATTAGAGGCTCTCGCTTCTTATTAGGATAAAAAATCATTTAGGAAACGGAAAAGTACTTTTTCAACTTTTAGGGACTTTTTTTATATTTTTTGTATATTAAAGACATTGAATTTATTTAAGTTACCAACTTCATTAATTAACCCAACATAACTCATGCCACATACGATGCAGCCAAGATTATCGATCTTACAAAATTCACCGGGTCATCTTATAATTATTATAAACGTAATTTACTCACAATACTACTCGCACGCAAGGATATGCTTAACTAAATAGCTTTAAGTTTAAGGTATTACAAAGACCCCGTCTGGTTTGGCAAATATTTGTGAGAATTTTTGGCAATAAATTTGTATTAACACTATATATACACAAACATATACATGTGTGTATACGTAAGTTCTTAGCACATTTTATAAATGTGTAAATTTCTGTACAAAAGGAATGTATGAAGCAAACAAAGAAATTGATTCTTCTTATTTAAATGAGACAATTTACGCATATTTGCATTGACATTAAAACAACATATTGAAGAATTTAAAAAGAATTGATACAGGTACATACCCACTAAACAATTTTTGCCGATTTCGGTCAGAATTCGTACCGAAACTCTGCACATGTTTCCGATTTCGCATCCAAAGTCTGTACGAAAACGTACCGAAATTTGTATGAGTGATTGACAAGAATTCTGAACTACCTATTTGTCTAAGGAAATTCGAGAAACTTTGCAGATTTGTCAAACGGATTTCCTTATAAATTCAAGAAAAAATCCTAGAGAAATTCTAATGGAATTTTAGACATATCTGATATACATATATCGAAAAAATCATATAAAACATCAGACAATGGTCAGAATAGGTATTCTAAGAGAAGTTTGAACAAACATCAGACTTTGGTTATTTGTTTTTAATATTTTTAACACTTTTTTATGTGAATGTCGGAATATTTCCTTAAGATTTCTTAAGGAAGTACTTAGACTTTTCTGATAATTTTCAACGCTTTCTTATCTACTAATATTTGTACAATAAGGCGATCCGTTTAAAAATACGCAACCCTCGATAAGCGCAATTCCTCGATTATTGCAACTTATAAATTGTTTGCATTGTTGACTCAGTTAACGCAACTTTTCACAAAAAATCTCAGTTATCGCAACTTTTCTCCCAAAATGATCAGTTTGTCATTTTTATGTATGTACATCTTTCTTTATCAATATGTAGGTACATTTCGAAATTAAATCTCAGAATGCTATGGATTCTTTGAACACTTGTCTTCAATGTTTTTTCAAAATCTTCGTAAAATTGCAGTGCAGAAAAATATTTCATGTAATAAAACAGTCAAAAATTTTAAATTGTTTTGATTGATTTTTTTACATTTAAGTTTACAAATTCAAATCTGTATATCCGTAAATAAATAATTTAAGTGTGTGATAAAATTTAGTTTTTTTTTCAAATTAGCGCCCTTAAAAAATGAGACTCGGTTATCGCAACAACCTCAGTTTTCGCAACGGCCACAATTTCTATTAGTTGTGTTAAGTGAGGTTGCACTGTATTACAAAACCCTTCTAAGATTAAAACTTACCAATATCTGAATTTGTTTCATAATTTGTCACTTTTTGGTTTAATTTGTTTTGTTTTTTTACCTTTTATTATTATTTATTTGTACAACTACCACACAATTAAAACTAATAAAAATGCGAAAAAGTTAATAAAAGTTAATTTTTTGTCTTTAAACACTAAAAACAAACTTACTTCCGAAAATTGCAAGATAACAATCTCATTCATAACACGAGCAAAAAAATACTAAGTATGTGCAAATTGTCGGACAAATTTCAAACACCAAACCAAGGCGAATTCACATTAGGTAGTGGTGAGATTACAACAAGTAAAACTTTTTTGCCTTTGTTGTATTTTTGTCACAGGAAATGTCAGCAAAAACCATGGTATAACTACACTAGGTAGGTCTTGAGAGCCCAGCTGATTGCATTTGCTTACATTTTTAACATGTCAAAAGTTGTTTACATTTTTGCGTTTGCTTACATTAATGAGCAAAAACAAAGCAAGTTTTTTCTGTAAAAACAAAAACATAAGCAACTTTTGACAATTCTCATCATTAAAGGCCGTGACTGACTATCAGATGTAGTCGTTCGATATGTCAAAAATTGTATGTGTGTTCAAAAATAATGTAGATCAGCTGTTGAATTACCACCACCTGATGTGAATTCGCCTTGCGCCAAACCCTGTTTGGGTGCCAAATTTTCTGTTATATGTCTAAAGAATAACAAAAACAATTTACTCCTACAATGTCGCAAAATTATCGTAAAGAAAAAAATTTCCTTTTGACAATGTGCAGATTAGTCTAGCAATCATCGCTAAATATTTCAGAGTATGTGCAGAAAAGTCTAACAAGAAAAATGACGGTTATTCTTTGAAATGGCTGGGGGCTATTTAGACAATTCGGGTCGGGATCTGGGAAAGCTGCAAAAATAATTAAGAAAACTCTGACATCAGACATGTCGGCAAAAAATGTTTAGTGTGTATGTATATATCGTTAGCTAAAATGCAAAAATATGTAACCAACAAATAATTCAAAATCGAAAACTATAGTTATAGTTTTCACTTTACAAAGTTTTTTGCTTCTGCAAAATTATATTTTTGTTAGTAACGGCTTTTTGCATTTTAGCTAACGATATATACATACATATGTAAATTAGGTATTTTGTGTGAAATGCTTGAGACATGCTTTATATACCCTTTACCACAAGTGGCAAGTACAATACTCATTTGCGACTCTATAAAGTATATATGTATGTATATTCTGGATCCTTATAGATAGGGAAGTCGATTAAGCCATGGTTGATGTCAAGTTTTCGTAGCTACCATATGTTACCCAGAGCTGTGTGGTATCAAACTTTTGGAAATATTTTCGAGAAAATCGGTATTGAAAACTGGTAATATCCATTTTTTTAACACA
This sequence comes from Paykullia maculata, assembly GCA_003055125.1. Lineage (NCBI taxonomy): Eukaryota > Metazoa > Arthropoda > Insecta > Diptera > Rhinophoridae > Paykullia > Paykullia maculata. The sequence continues at coordinate 3,898 of NDXZ01048223.1, forward strand.
AAAAAAAAATATTGTTTTGCAGGCTTGGAATTAGACTAATTGACCCAGAATCCCCAAAGATATAGGCTAAAAATCTACATGAACAAAAATTTATATCATAAAAAAATACTTCCAATACTTTCACTACCTTTCGGACATGTAAATACATACAAACCTACATAAATTCACTTAGTGAAGGGTATGTAAGATTTGGCACAGCCGAATATAGCGCTTTTATTTGTTACAAATTTGCTTACGAGTAAAAACTCGCAAGGTTGCATTCGAAAGATTGTTCGTTATCGAATGCCATCATTAGAAATTTCGATATACTTTATTCGCTATCGAATGAAAGAATCCCAAAAGCTAAAAAACTCGCACGTTCGAATGAAAATTCGTTCGTTTTACTCGAACGTGCGAGTTTTCTGTGCTTTAAGTATAGGACTTCCAATTGGATTCCAATTAGAATTGTTAAAACTCAATCGCTATCGAATGCCAGGGGGCATTAGCGATCACTATCGACTGACGGAATTAGGCCCCAGATTTGAATAAAGGATAACATTTATAACAAATAAAAGCACGTTCGAGTAAAATTCGATCGCTATCGAATGTCGGAATTAGGCCCCAGATTTGAATAAAGGATAAAATAAGGTAAACAAAAAATATTATTTTAAATGGAATGCTTATAATATGGTATGTTTTATTGTTAATAGTATATTTAAAAACTATGATAAATTTTAGAAACAAAAAATTAAAAAAATATTGCAATATGTATGTATATGTACGCCGCTTTAAAAATAATTCAAAACAAGAAAAATTATTTATATAAAAAGAAAGTTTAAGGCGAATCCTATTCAATAGCATTGCGATGTCCTTTTTCATGTGTTATTAAATGTTTCTTCATCGGAGTCAATTGGGTAAATCGACGATCACATATAGAGCACTTAAAAGGTTTTTCGCCCGTATGAAGGCGCGTATGTACCTTAAGGGTATTCTTAGCGGCAAAAGTAGCTGAACAGTATTCACAAGCAAATGGTTTAACACCGTTGTGCACCGAAAGTATATGTTGTCTTACGTGGCTTTTTGATTTCAGTACTTTTTTGCAAATATTACATGTCACCCTAGGATTATCATGGACCGCAGTTATGTGTTCGTCCAATTTCAGCTGAGAAATCTTTTTTTTGCCACAAATGTGACAACGGAATTTTAACTGATCTTTGTGGTCATTGTCCATGTGAACTTTTAAATCATAAGAGGTTTCAAAGCAGCAGGCACAAATTGGACATATATAAGAACGTTTACCCAAAGATGTTGAATGTATAGCTTTCAGTTGTTTTCCTGTCTCTGTAAAGTTAGTTATACTCGATGAGGAAGATGGGTCTATGTAAGAATGTTGTAAAACTTGCTTTTGTTCTTGCTTCAAACACTCTTGCGATACTTTTTCAACATAATCGGGCACAGGTTCATGATTGTGGAATTTTTCGTAATGTTTGCGACGTGTCGTCAGCTGGCGAAAGCTACGATTACAGTTGCTATATTCACATTTGTATTGGCGTAATGATTGATTATGATCTTTGCGCATATGACGATAAAGATTACAAAACTTTGTGTATGTTTTGTGACATATGTCGCACTCGAAGGCATGCTCAATGCCTAAATGCATCTGTCTTATGTGTGCTACGTAAGTATAGTGATGAATGTAACTGCTTTTGCATATTGGACACTTGTAGGCTTTTGTAGCTTTTGGTTGACCTTCGACGCCCTTAAGAGGCGGCGATGATGATGATGATGTTGCTACAGGCTCTATAAACTCAATAGGTTCCTGCAATTAATTTCAAGCAATAAATCTAAATGCTAAGATCTAATCAAATTAAAATATCTACATATGCATATACATATGTATAAACATACATTACTATATACATACATATGTATATACCCAATAAGCATTTTGGCTTGTATTTAAATGTAAAGCAAGTTAAATTCCAGTCACAAATTCTTATTTCAACTGTTAAAATACACTTTAATTCAATTCAAGTCAAAAAGTAAAATATTAAAAAAGTTCAATTTAAGCCTTGAATTAAAGTGTAATTTAAGTAAAAAAAATTGTTAAATTTAAACTTTGTAAAACAATCCAACTCAAGTCGTATATAGTTGTTCACGTCATATAATTTTAAACTCAAAATGCTGGATTTTATTGAATACGTTGAACGGAACTTATATCTTACTTACTTACTTTTCATCGTGCTTAAAATTGTTAATGGTTGTAAGCTAATAAATCACGTTCATTGGAAATTTCGGCAATGCCCATCACATTCGCACACCGTTTTTTATGCAACATTTTTGTGTTTCCCATTTTTCTTTAAACGATGCAAAGAATTGAATATAAATGTAACCGGATAGTCAAACTTATAAAAATGAATTTATTCTTTGATAAAAACAAAAGAACTTGATTTTTTGTCGGTTTTTGTGTCGAAATAAGTATTTAAATAACGAGTTTTATTTAAAAAGTTGTAATGCTTGAACATTTTTAATTAATTTTATATACTATTGTTGTACATTTTTTTAAAATCAAATAAAAACATATAACATAAAAATATGCAAAACGAAAAGGAAAATATAATGAAAAATCAGAAATAAGCACAACACTAACCCATAAATAATTCAAATTTTAATATTAAAAAAATGTAACCAACATTTTTACAGTAGACGCCCATTTTTTATATAAATTTTGAATTGTCACGTGAACTTAAGAACAAAGTTTAAAAAATCATGCAGCTAAAAGTATTTGAAAAAGAAAATTAACTTTGTTTGGGCGTTGCAGTGCCTACATCTCTTATCCCTATGTATTTTTTATTAATTATTTTAAGTATTATAAATACTTTTACAAAAAAAATCTACATTCATTACAGATTCAAATTACAATATTGTACATTAAATCATTATTGACACTTTCATTTTTTATATTATATGGTAAATTATTAAAAAGTTAAAAACCCTTTTAAGACAGTGAACGTTGCTTTTGCGTTGAAGTAGCCCGTTGAATTCGGAAATCTTCGGCATTTCTTACTCCATATGGTTGTATGTCGCCTACGTATCTTATTTGCTCACACAGGTATTCAGGCGCATCCCCCTGTTCCATCTTTTTAAGAAAATTAAATGGGTTGAGTTCTAGTCTTTGTTTAATGTTCATTAATTTAGGGTTTTTAAGCATGTCGTTTATATGTGTAAAACGGTCACATTTTAAAACTATTCTCATTGCTTTATTTTGTAGTTTCTGCATTCTCTCCACTTGGGTTGCATTGCAGCAGGTATATATAATTGTAGACCCAAATTCAATATGTGGCATAATTATTGTATTGTATATATTTATTGATGTTGTTTTTGATATTTTATTGCTTATTCTTCTCCAAAAAAAGAGCAATTTTCTTACATGTTTAGTCATTAAATTCTAATTTTCTGTCTATTATGAATCCTAAATATTTAATCTGTTCAACTTTTTCAATTACTTTTTTTTATTTCAAATAGGTATTTCATTATTGTCCATATTTATTTGAATAATTTTAGTTTTATCTTTTAATTTGTTCATCCATATATTTATCGTCCAGATTTTTTACTAAGCTCTGCCTTAAAGTAATTATAAAAACAATATTAGGTATTTACCAATTTTATATCCCTTTCAGAAGCATCATCAAAATCCCAACTATTTTCCATATATTCATCGTCCAGATCTTCATCGTCATCACTACTATCACCATTACCATTATCATCTTCCAAAGGTTCTGATTTTATAACCAACTCACGCTGTGTCACGGGCCCCCGCACTTGTGTTGAATTCTTGTTCTCGACGGCACCTGTTAGCAACTTGTTTAAAACACTAAAGGAATGTACAACCATTTCTTTGAAATCATTCACATGCTTGAAATTCTCATAGCACGAACGGCACACATATTCTGGATAATTTTGATACTGCACTATATTGGTAAGACGTCTGACATCTTCTAAAGGATTTATAATTGCCATCCATTTACCAAGGTCTTGTGTACGATCAATGTGATAAAAATCAGGTTGTTTTTGTTGTTTTTCATTTGTTAATGGTTGGTTTTTGTTTTTTACAAGATTTCTGAGGCAAGCTCGACAAAGATATGGAAGATTTTCTCTTGTCAATGCAGACATTTTCACGTATTTGCAGATTATTTCTTTTTTTAAAGTTTTCTAACATGTAATTGTAATTTCACTAAACTATTTCCAGGGATGTGTAATTGTAGTGAAGTTGAAAAGAGACAGAACATCACACAAAAGATAAGCTGTGCTGCCAGACTGACAATAAAAATAAAAGGAAGACAATCGTTCTCTATCAATATTTATGCATAGTTAAATGAAATTACATTTGCCTGTGCTTATTACATTAAGCATAAAGGGATAAACAAAATTTATACCTAATATATAACAACACATGTACTTAAATATAAATAATCAATTTTGGCAATTATTTAAAGTTATTAAACTAATATTGTATTCAAATTTTATTTAATACTTTTTTAATTCAGAGAAAAATAAACTATTTTGAGCGAAGAATTAAATAAAATCGCTCAAATGCTAAATCTTCTGGTAGCCCTGCTGTACAAATTTACTTTTCTTTTCATAGTACATAGCTTTTATATGTATTAAACACAGTTTGTTTTCTAGCTGTGAGGATTTGGCAGCGTGAAATTGTTTGTAAGAATTTTTAAAAGTGTTAAAGCAATTGATATAAAATTATAAAAATAACTTTTTTAACATACAACGAAAGCAATTAATATGGTTGAAACTGAAGATATCAGTGAACTGTTATTCTTCGATACCTTTTCCCATGAATCCGACGCGGTAAATATATTGGGCGTCTAAAAAGCATTTTATTGGTTTTCATATATTTTTTTTTCGATAATTTTTGTTTAGGACATAAATTTGGACTTGGTTCAATTCCCAAAGCCAGTGTTTATTACACAAGTACGCATTATACCGTTGGGGGCCCGAGTACAGGCAGACTTTCCTGGTGGCGTACGTTTGGGTGCTACAAATCCTTCGAAGTTTGACATAGAGTTTTTTGTTAATGATTTGGGAATGCCGGGAGCATCGACTTTTGAAAACCTAGGACAGTTACAGTATAATCAAAATGATTGCATTCACTTGGAATGTACACAGGAAAAAATACCTACTGATGGGTTGGTGTTAAGAGGCTGGTATAGTACCATTACATTGGCGGTATATGGTATTTTAACTAATTCCTTGACAGAAAATATCGCCAGTCCACCGCCGGCACCTTGTGAACCGGAAGATATGGATGAGATACCAAATATAGGTGGCGAAGGAGTTAGAAGCTCAGTTTTGGCGAAAGATGAACTTAAAGAGGATTGGCAAGAACCATTGTCGGGAGATTTAGGTGTTCTCGGCCGTGATAATGAAGAGGTGGATTATGAGGGAATGCGAGTCCGAGGATCAGATGATCACTACAGGCGTGATTCTGGCGATGAAAGGGAGAGAAGACTGAGAAAATCATCCAGATCATCAGAAACGTCACCCTCATCTCGCAATCATTGCCACTCTGAGAGCAATGAGTACATAAGAAATAGAGAAAGAGAGCGTGAAAGAGAAAAGCCTATTAGAGACTGGTCTAGAAGCCCTGTGTATTCTCGTCATTCTAGAAGAAAACGTTCAGAACGTTCTCGGTCCGATGTAGAAGAGCCGCCTAAATGGCCTAGAACACCACCAGCCTCCATAGATTCACCGGCTAGGCCCAGATCACCTGACTACACAGACGAGGACTCTAACAATCATTATAAATCGGTCAAATCCAGATCCTATCGTCGGTCGTCTGAATCTTTAGCTGCCTCAGGTAATACAGCAGACGTCTCAGAATCTTGCATAATTGAAGATGATGATAATCCCGGTACACCGGTTGAGCAATATGAACCAATTTTGAGTGACGACGAAATAATGGGTGATGATCTAGATGACGAATCAAATACAAATGAAGAACCATCAACAAATGTCAATGAGTTTGAGCAGGAGCTGCAAGCTTTGGCCCTGAAAGGACAACCTGCTATTATAAAATTCGACCCGTATACCCAACCAATAAAAAAATTCAATACAACGACAATAGAACAACAATATCAGAAAGATGTGGAAATTTTAAAAGGTATACTAGAAAAATTCGAACTACAATCAAAATGTGAAGAGGTAAAGACCTTCATAGAAGGCTCTACTTTAATAGAGGAAAAGGAAAGTTTTGTTTTTCTTTGCGAACAGCTAATAAATCATTTATCGTACCTTAACCAAAACAATAAAAAGAGCCAACAAGTTCTAGCAAGTGTCTTAAAAAATCAACACTTAAAGCGTTTGTCAAAAATATGCATTATTGCCTTGGACTTTGAGGCTGCTTGTAGCCAACCTCAGCCTGCTTTTAAAATTCGTCACATTAAAACCGGAGCCCGACTAATGGAACTTTTAGCTCCCAATGCAGAGATATTCAATCATTTACTAAACTTTGAAAAATTCGATCCATTTAAGATAGTATTAGCTCTTTATCACCAAAATTATATGGCTTTATCAATAAAGCTGTTGCTACTCAAAACCATTTACTCACTGTTGGACTGCAAGATTGCTATAAAACATTTCCTCTCCCCTGCTATTAATGGCTATCAACTTATACTAGATTTGTTGCAAAACTCTAAACTAACACGCACAAAGTTTTTTCTGCAATCAATTTTAAAGAAACTGCATTTGTATGAGTCCCTCTTTAACATACGTGAAACTTGTACACAACTTTTCGTTATTACCAACTATGAACCATCGTCTTTGGAGCCCTATCAAACATTAGAGGCTTGTTTGCAGCAACTGTTGGATGCTTTGCAGGAAAATTGTCTTTCCTATCAACAACCTAAACGCTTTTTACCCGTCTCTAAGAAATTCGAAATATCCGTTGATACGGCAGCTCAAAAATCTTTTACCAATACTTTGAAGTCCTATTTTATTCAACATTCTTTAGCTGAATCTTTATTATTAATTATCAGTAATGCTGGAGTGTTGCCCTCATCATTGCTAGCAACAAGCTTGGATGTATTGCGTGCTCTATTGCATTGCAATGTGGGTGTTGATTATTTAGCTAATGACTCTTTTGAGGTGACACAAATGTTGGTAGTCGTTCTACTAGGCATTGAAGAAGTGCCATTAGATGTTAAGGAAGCAGAGGAAGGTAATTTCCTAAAAAAATAAAACGTTTGAATACATTTTAAATAATATTATTTAAAACCTAATTATTTTTAGCAAAATGTTCCACCAGCGGTGAGAACATCACTTTAAATGAGAAATCTCTTGACGACACAGCAAAATCATCTGGCAAAACGGAAGAAACTAAGGCAAAAGTTGTAGAAATTAAAGAACAAACCTCGAAACATGCGGCAAACGAAGATGTCGAAATGACTACTCCCGAAGCCAATAACAGCTTAAAAGAAAGAAATGACAATAATAAGGGTTTTGAAACATTAGCCATAGAGTTGGCATATAAAATACAAACTCGTTATCATTTAGATGCCATTGTTTTTTATTCGACCAAAAGTAAAAGTTATGATTCTCTGGCATTGACCAAACATTTGCATGAGCTGTATTCACAGACTTGTAGCTCGGGTGGACGTCAACATACGGTGGAAATGTTGGGAATCAAAAATCAAATGCAAGTCTTTATGGATCTTATAAAGCATGAACAGCGTTTGCAAACGCAACGACAATTGACTTCACCGGGAGCCAAGTATAAAAGTCCCGTCTTAAGTTATGCCGTCGACATGGTCGATTGTTGTGTGCGTTATTGTGAAAATCTAGATTATTTAATAGAGTTTGGCTCGCGTATTCTGGAATTGGCTAAAAATCATGAAACATTTGAGCCTTCTGTGTCTGCGGTGCTGCAAGAAATGTTTGTCTACCTTAAACCCCTTGAAGCTATAAATATTTTTGCCTATGATGACATAACACCGCTGGTGGAAATTATAAGCCGGTCTTTAGAATACATAACAACTTTCCCGGGGGACCTTATAATGAGTCTTAGAATTCTGCGCTTTTTGGCTATAGGACCAAACCCGAAAGTATTTAAATCTGCCGATACGGAAGAACTTAAACATCGTTATGTGACCTTGCAGTTTTATTCAGCGGATGGCATTCAAACTTTAATACACATCTTGGAAAAACTGTGTGCTTATTTTGAACAACCTGGCCTACACACTCCGGCTCTAATGACCATACAGGGCGTTCACTGTTGCCAGATCATCTTACCTACTTTGCAAGTTATGCGGGAGATGCTGTCATTTGCCATACAATGCAGAGACGTTGAATTTAAGGATTTAACGGCAATTGACCACTTAATGCGTACCTACTATCTGATGCATTACTTTCCGGCAGCCAGTCTAGCGGTTTATGAAGTGATGAAGGCAAAATATGAAATTGTACAGACGTTGCTGGCCTACACACAGCCAAACGAGCAGGACGAAGAATTGTTACACAAATCACTGTGGACCCAGATGATAAGGGAGGTATTGAAAAATATTGATGCGCCCTCAACGTTTATACCAGGTTTGTGAAAAACTAGGTTTGGTATGTTAAGTTTCACAGCAATGTTCGAAACAGTTGTGCAAAATAATATTAAATAACAAAAATAGCCTGAAAGCTATCACCTCTCATTTCAAGCACTTATAGCGTAGACAGACGCCAGCGTTAATTTGCATTAGTAGTTTTAATGCAAATTAACTTGTGAATTACCCACAACCCAATGTGTATTAGATTTGCCACAAGCTAACTTATGATATCATAATGTTATACGTCCTCAAAATTTTAAATAGTTTAAGTTGCTTTTCATACTAAAAATTTCCTAAAATAATATGATTCTGACTGCTATGTTTATTGTGCTGTCGTAAACTATCCCAAGCCAAACGGAAAAAGCAACAACAAAGAACTTAAACCATTTTCAATTATTAGGACATATGACATTATGAAATCATAAGTTACTTGTGAATCCCATAAATTGGGGGATTCACATTGTTGCATCATCAGAAAATTATTATTAGTTCTTAAGTTTAATATTTCGGTTCCCAATTATAATTTCCTGACTATGCCACACAATGGAGTGGCAAAATATTAAAGAGAATAATAAAATAAAAATAAAAACTATTTTTATATAAAATTAACCTTAAGCTTAAATCATAAATTTGTGAAAATAATATTAGAGAGGTCAAAAAACCGGAATAGTTTTGTTAAAAAATAATTGAATTTAGTTAAAGGCATTTTCTTTATAAAAAAGAAGATAAAAATTATTTTAAAAATTTCGTTTCTCCATTGTGTAGCATCTTCGATATTAAATTCAATTAAATTAGTAAGTTTATTATTTTAATTGATTTCTTACAATAAATTTTTTTGAAGATCTCATACACAACGGAGTCACAAATTATTAAAAATAACAAATAAAATATAAGAAGCCTTTTTCTTTAAGATTAAAATATTATTTAAAAATAGACAAACATCATTCGAAAAAATAACTTATAACTTACTAAAGCATAATTGTTTATTTATTTGTCTTGCAGGCCTTCTTGTTTTAGCTGAGCTTTTACCTTTGCCTCTTCCACTCCCCATACCAGTAATGGATCAAAACAGCCAGACCGAATCACTTAAATCCCAGGCTCAACATTTAATCAGAGAACGTAAACTTTGGTCAGCCCATTTGCATCCGCAAGGAGCACAAATTGCGCGAATTATTGAAGCTATGGCACCTTCTTCATTCCCCCAGCTAAGTGATTTGCTATTACGGGTTTGCTTACAGCTAGCAGATTTGGCCCCTAATATGACTCTACTTATATCGAAAACAATAACTGATCTACTGACAAATGAATGGTCGTCAGCTGGGCAACAGGCTTCGGCACATTTGGCACGTTTATTGCAATTTTTCGCACGCCTCAATGCTTATCCATCACTAAAAATATCTACACTTTCCATATTATCTGGCAAGTTATGGGATTTCCTAAATGCTTTACTGACCATGAAAACCACAACAGAAGTTGGCATTAAATGTCAAATTTCAGTTCACTGTATATTGGGGAGTTTCCTGAATTCAGTAATTTCATTTATGGCCGCCTCACATGCTACTGCTAATAATAACGGCAATAATCCTTCGTTAAATTTGGCCACTACTTTGCCCAACAAAGAATTGATACCGAAAATTGTGGAAGCTATTTTCATTAGTCTAATGCTGGCGGAGGTAACTTCGGAGGTATCTGCCATGGGTTTAAGAAATTTGTTATTACTAACAGATCATGAGTGAGTAAATTGAATGAAAACAAAAAAAAAAAAATAATAATAATTGCTTCTCTATAACTTGCAGCATTACTTTCTACCATTTATGTTTAGTGTTGAAACAAAAATCCACAGAGTTTCAAGAATGGATGCAAAAAATTATCAATATAAATGAGGCTGGTTCCTATCATTCCAACATAGGATCTTTGGTTTTACTATTACGTTCCTTAATGCAAATCGAAGACTTAACAACCCAATACACCTGCTTACCAGCCAGATCGTTAAAACTCTCTATACACGAACTTGCCAAGATTATAGGTTTTAAGCCGGATGATGCTAAATCTAACATTATGGAATCTTTAGCTTTAATATTGGAGCGCAATCAGGAAGATATTAATAGCAAGTTATTAACGGATATACAACAGATGAAAGATCTTTTAACAAGCGTAAGTTTTGACACAAATACAGAGGACGATGTTTTGCCCTCGGAACCACAGTTACCACAAACAGAAAGCATTGTAACACAATACGATGCGCGACCAATATTCACCACTTACAATTCACAAAACGATGATGGGCTAATGGTGGCTCAACACTGGTTGCATGCCCTTAATATTAATGATCTAACAGCAGAAGACTTTAAGACACGATATGAAAGAGTCTCCTGCGATTTAACGGAATTGGCCAATACTTACTTATCGTCGGAGTGTAATCTGCCTTCGGACTGTAAGAGAGTCTTGCATTTGTCTGCATCGCCACAATCAAATCGCGAGCGCACACCTACTGCCCCCTGTTTTCGAACTAGACGTGTTGAAGTAGAGCCCTCTACTGGCAGACCAGAGAAGAAAATTTACATTACTTCAATGCGAGGAAGAGGTTTTCCCCGTCCTCCTCCGTCACGTGGTGATCTATTTCGTTCTCGTCCACCCAACACTTCTAGGCCACCCTCTCTGCATGTCGATGACTTTTTGGCCTTGGAGACTTGCGGTGCTCAGCCAACGGGACCCACTGGTTACAATAAAATACCACCTTTAATGCGTGGCTCTCGTGTGGGTCGTAATCGTGGCTTGCGCATTTCCGCTGTAGCTGCCTATCGTAAAACAAAAATCTTACGCACAAATTCACCCTCTACCTGGAATGAGAGCGGTTCTCCCCACTATCGCTCCAACCCCGACTCTCACTTTTCGGGTGGACCTGGAGATGGACTTCATTATTCCACTAACCATTTTACCGGACGAATTCGTGGCCGTGGTATGCGTTCTCGCCCCTATATGCGTTAAAAAACCTAGTTTTTAAGTTTAAAAATTTTATTTTTCAAACTAAAATGCAATAAATTTTCATTGTTTGTTTATGTTCTAGGCTTACCTTGACTTATTTATACCCATGCACTCATGTGTTTGTAAACTTTTTAAAACAATATCAACAAATAAAAAATAGGAATTAACTGATACAATGTTTCATTTTAAAATTATCTCTTATACAATGTAAAAGTTTCGTTTCATTTATACATTTTATTTAATATTTCTTATCAACTAAACATGTAAAAAGTGCATTTTGTGTGTACTTTTGTTTGCATTTAAAATTTCCTTATTGCATTTTTTTTTTTTTTTTTTT
>NDXZ01048229.1:0-10111 GCA_003055125.1 Paykullia maculata
GGAAATCTATTTATTCATGTCCGTCTGTCTATCCAACCGTCTTCTGTCTGCCCTTGAGTTGACTGAAATAAACTTTTCGTAGCTCCCAGAGGTAACTTGGAATATTAAAAATATATCCGAGAAAATCGGTATTGAAAACTGGCAATATTAATAACCGGCTGAGATATAAGCACAACAAGACGACCACCTTCTTTTTTTACTCTTCACACAGGTGGCAAGGGTACATATAGGTTTGTTATTCCTTACTACATACATACATACGTAGATATACTTCTTCTTACACAGCCGAATATAGCAATCTTGCTTGTTTTAATTTGCTTACGTACGTTAGATATTACTGCTAATAGCAAAAACCAATCTGTTTGTTTTTCTAAACTCTTCGTTTAAATGAGAAACAAAATATGTAAATGTAAAACAGTTTAACGTAATTGAATTTGAAATGGAAAACATAAAATTTTTCGTCATATTTTCAAAAGAAAACATATCTTTAGCATGTTTATGTCTACTTAGGGGTAATTGTACAAAAGGTATTACATAGAAAAGGTAATTTCGAAATTTATGTTACTGCGAAAAACATAATGTACAAAAAAAAAACTTTTTTTATGCAAATATCAACTTAAGACAATTTTTATTTTTAAAAAAATAAAAGGTATGAAGGTTTTTTTTAGTAGATATATGCAGTCGTATTTATAACAAAAATTTAGCATGGAGTTAGCATAAGTGTCTTTTTTAATGTATTTTTTATCTATTCTGCTAAACTCATGTTAACTTAAAATCAAACTCTGATTATTGGCAGCTAAAAATTCATTACAAAAAAGCTCTTTTCCAACTCTCTGCTTAGTCTAATCGGCTTGCTAGAGAGCATAAAGTTGTGTGCGATGTATACGTAGTTTCTAATTTTTCGTTATAGATACACATTATAATCTTGTCATTAGAAAACTACTTCTTAGTAATGCTCATTAAAAAGTATGTAATTGAGTAAGAGCGAAATATTAACAAGTTTTTGCTAGGTGTTTGTTAACAGAAAGTTTGTATCTATTCAGCAGCATTTTTTACGAAATTTTTTATTGTGAACAAAACAAAAATAATTAATTGATTTATAATTCTATCGACAAAATTTTAAATTTAATAGTCGACCATTACCCATTTGCAGGAGTCTCAGCTGTGTCGTGGTTATTTATGTGAGAAGTGTTAGTGGGGAATTGATTTCGAAATTCTCTTTGATAAGAGTTCTATTCTACTAAGTTTTATTTTAAAATGAAGTTGACTATGACAGTTTGCGATTAACTTAACGTTTGTCGGATCTTTTAAAGAAGCTGTATAGCAAATTAGATGTTGTGCCGGCCGGTATGTGTCATTTTAATATCAGTAATATTTAGGATATCGTCGATCCAGCAACGACTGAGAGGAAGGCGAATGTCTTTTTTATGACATTTTCTTATATACAAATCTGGAATTATTAATAAAGAGGCGTAGTACCATCTATACAATAAAATACATATAATGATACATTTAAAAAAGTCTCAATCCTGTCAAATTTAAAATTGAAAGGTGGCACTTCTATAAAGATTTCCTTACGTGACATAATTAACTGGGGTCCTACTAATCTCATCAATATCAATTTTATTCAGAATCACTTCTCTAATGATCTCCTTATTTGACTTGAAATCTTGGAATGCGAGCACGAGGCGGGCCCCCTAGGGAACTGCTGAAAATATAGGCCTGAAACCTGGTAGGAGTAAATTTTAAAATGGGCGTGGCACATCCATTAAAAAAGAAAATGTATTGTATGAAAATATGTTTTTCATTGGCGAAGAATATTTTTTTTTTAATTCCATTAGAAGAAAAAATTTCCCTTAGCTTCGATATGACTTTTGTATGGGCATTTTACATCTTAATAAATAACCAAAATTAAGATGAAGCAAAATTTTATCCTATGGCAATAATTTGGCAAAAATTAACTTTAAAAGTAAATAAGTTTATTATTAAATTCCTACGCATTGGTAAAGGGTCTACATATAAGATTTGGCAAAGCTTTATTTGGCAAACTCTTACTTTTTAAATGTAGGAAGCGTTTTTATGATTTTTTGTGGAAAAAGATAAAGCAACATAGTTTTTTGTTTTTTACCTTTACGTTGTTGCATTTTTATGCTCGAAACTGTATGACAGTAAATGTAAATGTGTTTTTCTATACATAATTGTACATAAATATACTAAATACAATGAAACGCACACACATACATATACACAAAACCTTTCATTCATTTATTTATTTCTTTAAAGAAAACTAAAACTATATAACAAAATACACACTATCTCCACAACACATATGCAAACATGGATACATACACCCAAACATATATACAAAGTATTTACAAACACTTATAGAAAAAGAGTTTGTTGTATAAAACACGTTCAAACGATAACATCAGGTTCTTGAGACTTTAAATCTACAAATCCCTTGCAGTTTCACATTTAATTTTATTGTTATTGTATTTTTATTGCGAGGGTTTGTGTGTGTGTGTGTGTGTTTTCAAGCAATAAAATCGTCCTTCATACACAGGGATGCCATTATTGGTAGAATTCTTATAAAATGTAGAAGATTTTATTTTGGTTTGGTAGAAAGGTAGACGAAATCAAATTTTGGTGGGTTTGGCAAAATATGTTTTTTTTAAAAAGTTTTAAATAAAAATAATAAAAACAAAAAGCCAAACAAAAATCAGCGTTCATATAAAACTTGGATTAAACCAGGTGTTAAAAAATTATGTGCCATAAGTAAAAATACTCTGGTTGCATTTGCAAAATATTGGATTACAGCTATGAAAGGCTTTTAAAAATCAACAAAACAACAGGAATTTATTTGTTTTACTTCGTGAAACGATGCCACGATCAACTCAAAAAGATTAAACAATGCCATTATATCTAGTTTTGAGTAGTTTTTAATTAAAAATCCTAAAGGAAATAAAATGAATTTCATTGAAAGCGGATTTAATAAGAAAAGGTGTGGAGATCTAACCTCCTTTTTATATAATGGCAAGATACTTTCTTCAATAAAAGGGCAGTTGAAAAATTGACTCAAAACAAATACAATCAATGGTATTAAATGTTTATAACAGACGTTTAATAAAATTATTAATTAATTTGACATTTTATAGTCTAAAATTCATAAGATACTGTATTTTGTTATGTTAAAAAAGCAATAGTTAATACAAAAACAAAAAAATCGTACTTCTTCTTAAATATACTTATGTTTTTCAGTGGTTTTAAAAAATTCAAAGATTTTGACGGAAAACATTTTTTCCAGTGGCCACCCTGTTCTTACCATATGGTACGTACGGTGTTACGTACAAAATTTCATTAAAGTATGGAAAGTTATAGGGCGCTGAAAGTGGTGTGTAACAGCGCCTGGCCTTTTCCGATTGTTAAAACGAAGGCAAAAAAACAAAAAGTAAGCAGAAAAGGACCAAAAAACCAAAAAAAAGTAATGAAAATGAAAAAAAAAATAATAAATAAAATGCTAAACGAGAAGCAAAAGCAAACAAAATATGTTCTTTTAAAAAGCTTCAAGTTTATTTTTATTGGAATTTTTTGGGGTGGTTGGCTGGCATACTCGCTGCTTCTGGCTTACTCTTGTAAGTGGGTATGTTAGTAAGTAAGTAAGTAAGTGATTCTGGGTGTTTGTAGTTTGTTAATAAAGACCAAGACAACGTTTTTCTTGTAAACTTATAACAACATCAGCAAAAGTCAAATACAAATAAAAAAAAATTGTATTAGATGATGAAGCTCTTTGCATTGTAATTTCATTGTTGCCAATATTGAAGTTTTTGGTGGTTGCTCAAACTTTGTTTCTGTTGTTTTTATCTACTAAACAAATGTACAAATTTAAAAAGTGATAACAACAAAAACAGCACAACGACAAGTACAACAATATTAAATGAAAATTTCTACAAAATCTAATAAAATCCATTACGGGATCATCCCAAAACAATTTTTGTATGTGTATATTCATAATTCCCATTTTCTGTTTGCGATATTTTATAAATGTATGTTTGGATGTGTGCGTGTTTGATTTATTTACTTTACTCTTTTTAACAACATTATTTTTATTTATTTTCATGTTTATTTTCACAAAGTTAATTCCCTAATGTTGTGATTCAAAAGCATTTTTCTATCATTCAATCGTAAACATTATTAAAACTCAATAACGCAACAAATACGTAATTGGGAAACCTCATGAAGATTTTAATACGAAAACATCTGGGCGAAAAAATTGACATCTGGTTTTGTGCATGGGATTATATATGGAACATGAAAGGATTATAAGTAAATAATATTTTAAAAAATGTTTAAAATAGAAATAAAATAATGCACTCATTTGCGTTAACTTATTTTCTTTTGAAAAGGGTTTATTCGTTATATATTTAAAATTGTTTGACACTAAAAATTTGCAAAAGCTGCGTTCAGCAACTGCAAGCACAACTGTCTCTGTTTTTTTCAATAATTCTTGCACAAAAGTCTATGTATCCAACTTCTTTAAATTTTCTTTACCATGTATTCATTGTTACATTCATTGTTCATTGTTCAAAATTAAATAAAGTTTTTCGGTTTTGTTAATAACTTTCGGATACGCTTGCAGCATATAATCATCAGCTATAATTCCAAAAGTTTGGTATTGAAAATCAGCAAATTTAGCACTGATTGCAACCTTAGTTTTAATACAGTATTTAATCAAATCACGTGTATGGCCGGCCCGCGTTATAATCTGCTAATTAACCAATTTTGCCAGAAGTAGAGTTTCATATTTCAGTATATAAAATGTAAGATATAATTATTTTTCTGCAAACATCCCTTAAAAATTTTTTTGAGTACACTCTCACAAACTTATGAAGATTAATAAATTTATTAAACTTAAAAATAGTTGAAATTTTAATTCAATAAATAAATTTTATTATTGTTGTATTTTCACATCGAAATTCGCCTACAAACAGAATTAACCAACAAAGCATTCAATATTGTTTCTTTTAGGCCAAAATTTACAGTCATTAGTTAACTTTTTGTAAACTAAAATGGTAACTATCGTTATCATTGGCTAAGCGATTGCCATTAGTTAACTAATGACGGTGAATTTGGGCATTATTGATTAAAAGCACTTAGCCTAGCCCGTTTCTTCGTTAGCACAATTTTTTTATATTTATTAAGCATTTAGTTATAAATTGTTCATAAAGTATAAATATTAATAATTTATTATTTTTTTAATAACAGGACTATGAAGACTATTAAGTTTATGTTTGCTTTATTTTAACTTCATTATACCACTGAGTTCCATTTAAACTTTAAATTCTATTAAAACCATTTAATTTCTTTACAAAACATCAATAAAAACTTTGTTTATATTTTAACTTAACTAAGTTGTTTGTATATAATTTTGTATGTATTTTTGTAAACCATCGAAGAGTACCTTTTATCATAATCACTTGGGCATAATTTTCTTTATTTTAATGGTTCTTTGTTAAAAATGTAAAAAATAACTAAAACAAATTCTTACAGCAACTAAAATAACATTTTTTAGTTCATTTACCCTTTAACCACTAAAATCAAAATACGAATTATGTTGTTATCTATCTACATGTATAAAGGGGTAACGTTGCTGATTGATTGATTCATCATCTCAGAGCCCAAACAGATAGAGCTAGAGACTTGAAATTTGGACTGTTGATTACTCTTACGTTGTATAGATCCACTAAGAAGGGATTTTTAAAAAATTCAAATATTTAGGGGGTAAAAACGGGAAAAATCGGTATCCTTATATCTGCTTAACTAGACAAGATACAAACAAAATTTAAAAAGCATTGTAGTAAGTAAGTAGATAGGTGTCTGGTACTTTTTTCAAATTCAAGAGCCTAGCGGGTAAAAACGGGTAAAAATTATATTTTGAATCTTTTTTTGGATCCCTTATAGCTACTAAACCAATAAACATAGAGACATAATTCAAGCTACGTTCGTTATTTCTCTAAAAAAAAATAATACGTTTTCGGTACTTTTTTGATATTCAAACGTATAGGGATAAAAACGGGAAGTGTCAATAAGTAAAAAAATTTATCAACTTAAATAAAATTTACGTGGTAGAAAAAGGGGAAACTTTGAGTAACCAATTGAGTAACAAAAAAAGTCCAACGTTACTAACTGACTGACTGACTGATTCATCATCGCCTAGCCCAAACGAATAGAGCTAGAGACTTCGAGTTTGGACTGTGGGTTCTTCTCCCGTTGTTTAGATCTACTAAGAAGGGATTTTTGGAAATTCGAATATTTAGGGTGTAAAAAAGGGTAAAAAGCAAAAAACCGGTAACCTTATATCTTCTTAACCCAACAGAATACAAACAAAATCATTATATTCTACTCAAAAAATAAACGAACAGGTGTCTGATACTTTTTGCAAATTCAAGGGCCTAGGGGTAAAAATTAAATGTTGGAGCCCCTTGAACTTTTAAACCAATAAACAAATAAATTTTATTTTAACTGCATTCGTCACATGTTTTTAGTAGTTTTTGGAAATTCGAACTTATAGGGATAAAAACTAGACATATTTTGGGTACTTTTTAAAAAAAAATATATTTTTTTTAATTTTGATAGAATTAATATTAATATTATTACTTCAGCTTCTACTACCATTTAGACAACTGTTTAAGAAAAAAAATTTGGCACTAGAATTGGACTGAAGAAGTACCAAAAAGGGGAAAAACCGGGAATATGCGCTTAATAGCAAATTACTAGGCCGATTTGGGTAAAATTTGAAACACGGATAAAAAATCTTATGACATAATAAAACTTTAACAACAATAGTAAGGAGTAAGCGATAGGGAAAAATTCGGGTAAAGAGGGGGCAAAAAAGTACTGTTTCAACTTTTAGGTTACTTTTTTACATATTTTGAGTTTAAAAGTCTAGAAATACAAAAAGAGGGGTTATTGCTCCTAATTAAGATAATAAATCATATACGGGGCGTAAAAGAACTTTTTCAACTTTTATGGTACTTTTTTACATTTTTTGAGTTTATGAGTCTAGAAACGCAAAATAAGTTTAAACTCAAAATATGTAAAAGATGAAGAGATAAAGAGATAAATGGAAAATACAGCAATATTAACTAAAGCACAACTAATAACACCACGTGCAACAGGGACCCTCGCAGCAGCCTTCGACAAAGGCTGGAGCAGGAGCTGCAATCAATACAGGGATATATACTTGGGATGTTCCTGTGTAAAAAGACAGACCGAACAACAGTGAGAAAAATGTCAAGATAAAACAGTCGCATACGATACGATGTATTAGGAGAAAAAGCCCGAGTAATAAACAGCGAGAAATGGCAGCTATCTAGAGACTAGGGCCGTTCTCTTTCAACTTCGCAATCTTAAATCCTTTGAGGAAGCACTTGAAAAGGACATAATTTTAATGTAAACTTTGGGATATTTAAAATAATTCTTACACAAAATAAGACATAAATTTGTATTTTACCTTATTATCTAATTTCAGGATGATAACCAAATTTTGACAGTCAATAACTTTTATAAATTTTAAATTAGGTATTATTGCTCTAACACGTTTTATTCTGTTTTTAGTTACTTATCGTATTAAGACACGAAAAAATCCAACAGTAACATTTCAAAAAAATTTGTTTCCACATTTAATAAAAAGCATTTCAGTTAAATCAAATTTGAAAGATTTTTTTAAAAACGTTAATTATTTAAAAAGTTATGAGGAATCAAAATCGTTCATTTTTAGTACAGGATTACCTTTACTTAGATATGCAGAAATTAAGATAAATTTAATGGGTTAATAAAACAATATGTGTCGATAATACTATATTATATTACAATCGATAGCTAGATATACATATATGATATAAATATTTTACCATGTCCGGCATCGATCTAATAAGGTTACTTGTGTCGGACACTTGTATATCAGAATTGGCAATAGGAATTATAATGTACATGGACACGCAAAAAAATAATTGAAATCGGAACATTAGGTAAGGCACCTCTACATAAATGAAACATATTTCATTGCAAATTCATACTTATGTATTTCGAATAGAATCGACATTAGACTTACTTTTTTTAAAGACCCTGGAATTTGAAAACTTTGTGTGAGTGTTTTACTTATATTCCCCATAGTCTGGCTTAAAATTGGCGGAATAAAAAAAGTAGGCATGGTGCCTCTCCTACAAAGTAATTTTTAATAAACGTTTATCTCTTGAACGGTTATAACGAGAAACACCATATTAAGTCTGAGAAGCTTTGTTTTTAAAAATATACATGCATATGTGGTAATAAAATAAATGGGCGGATTATAAAACCTATAATGCTTTATGTCACAAAAAGGTTTGGAATACCTTTGTAGTTAATATATAAGGTCCAGAACAGAACAGGATACTAAAACTATAACAGTAAAGTATTTACAATAAACATATTATTTATAATAAGGAAAATATGAGCAATATGGATAAGAGTGTTTAATAAACCGTTAATGAAGTTCAAGAATATATATATTTAAAATTATCAGACACTTAATACCATCATGCCCTGGTTATTTATTTTCTTCAGACAATTTTACACAAAAACAAGCGAGAGCGCTATATTTGGATGTGCCAAATCTTATATAACCTTCACTACGTGTATTTACGTTTAAAAAAAAAAATTTTTTTGCCGATATCTCGAAAAAAATTTTTTTTTCTTATATCTCGATAATTTTTCAAAAGGAATGTCTAATTTCTGATTGTTTGATACCAATAACGCGTCCGTACAACATCAGGGGGCTGAGAAAACTTGATTTCAACAGACAGTAGTCGTCTTTTTTGGCTTATTTCTCGGTCAATTATTAAGCGATTTTACTGGTTTTCAACAGCAAACATCTCAGGAAAATTTCTGATTGTCGGAAATTTTTTTAATGCCATAAATTAAGTCATATTTAGTTTTTTAACAAAGAACTAAAACATTAAAACGGTCTAAAGCTTCTACTATATTTAACAGCATAATAACTATTGGATTTTATAGTCCCTTTTTTTTAAAGATACTAATGATACTAACATTAGGAATTCAATCAATAATTTTTTTTTAATAACAAATTATTTAATTATAGTGAGTTGCTTTACATTCAATCGCTGTTAAATATACTTTTTATACTTAAATATAATCTTTTAACTAAATAGTGTTTATTTCTTTAGTTTAGGTTCAAAACGGAACCACGTTTTTTTTAAGTGTTGCATTGCCAAAAATAAAATAATGCAAGTGCAAAATTTTATCAAAATTAATTTAGTTGATAAAAAATATTTACTTTGCATTGGCGTGTGGCAATATGCACTTATTATAGCCGAAAAAATTAAGTCCCACTTTTGTAATCATAAAACTAAAATATAACGGAAGCTCAATGTGTCTACAAATCAGCGACAAATATTTTGAAAAATTCCGTTACATTGGCGGTGAAGCTTAAAAAATAGTATTTGTAAAATAAATTTTTTATTAGGTCATGCTCCCTGTATCGTTGCCTCCTAATACCTAGACCCGTTCTAGTTTACATATGTACTTTAATAAGATATTTACATTTAAGTCATTAAAAGCTAAAATATTGACTTTTTGGCGTTTGATTCCTGTCTCCGATAAAAGTCATCACGACTAATCCAAATTAATTCAGTAGACTCTGTGTACAAACTGTTTAACTCACACACAACTACATACTCTGTCACTCTCCTACTTTTGAATATGTGTATGTAAAATTGTGCATATTTTACATTGGCACCAATACAACCACCACTGTCGGTACCACAATGGCAAGACATTTTTAAATTCGTCTATAGATAATAAACTTAATTTGGAAAAAAAATGTAGAACAACAGCAATTGTAGGCAAAAGTACTTGTGATAGATAGACAATGAACTAACCCCAAAATTTTCTGCATTGAAGTGGCTAACGAATCTATTTTGTCTGTTTCTGTGTATGGGTGTGTGTGAGTGTGTGTGCTATGTCTTCTTTTTTTATTTTTACTGTTGATGTTTTTGTCATTCTGTTAAGTAATAAAAGTGTTATGGGTTTGTTTTTTTTTTTGGCCATAATGTGA
>NDXZ01048246.1:0-14365 GCA_003055125.1 Paykullia maculata
TGGGGTCGCAAATGAATATTGTAGAAATTACAAACGGATTGACAATCTTATATATACCCTTATCACCTAAGGTGAAGGGTATAAAAAGTAAGAGTTCTTTGTTCGACTGTATCAAATGTTATCTACCCTTCACCACGTGTAGGTATGTAATAAGAAGTGTATTTACGTATGTATGTATGTAAGTATGTATGTATGTATTTACATCTCCGGAATGTAATTAAATTCTTTGAAAACTTGATATTTTTATAAAATAAATAAAAAAAGAAGGTGGCCGTCTTTTTTGCTTTTATCTTATATTCTAGTCATTTATTAACCAATTTTAGTGATTTTTAATGGGAAGAATTCCGACGATATTTCTGATAGTTTAATTTCAGTAACAGGTTCGTAGGATATCGAGGGCTGAGAATAGTTGATTTTAATAGACAGACGGACAGGCGGACATGGCTAAATCGACTTTCTTATCTTTTTGGATCCAGAATATATATAAATAACATACGGAATGACAAACTTGTATATACCCTTGACACCTTTTGCATAATATAATCTAAGGAATGGTCAAGCATATCATTTACAAAAAATGAAAGTTGTCCAGTGACGTAACTTTTAAGTCGCGAAGGTGTTTTATGCACTCCCCGAATTAATTTCATACTTTTTTTTTAGTAGAATATTAGGTTTTTGATCTCTGCAATATTATGTGCATAGATGTATATATGCAGAACATTATCTGATACATTTCAATTTTATAAAGGTAGTTTAAGCACTTATCAAAATATCAGTTGTGTTTTTTTGACCAAGGCAATAGAGTGACTCAAAACAATAAACTAATGAAGGTTATTTAAAGATCAAAGCTACATACTTACATAAAGGCCGTTAACCATTCGAGATCCTGGCTTCATTTTGTTACCATTTAATAAAACTTCCACATTTAAGCCACTACCTTCCCCGGAATATGAATTGTGATATGGATAAAATGGGTTATTTTTCTAAAAAAATATGAAATAAAAAAAATTGTGTAAAAATTGGTGAGGAAGTCTAGTCTGGATCAAGTGCGCTCCTACAATACAATATACAACGTGAAAAACTATTTATGCTGAACTTTTCTTGCAAATCTAACACTAGAAATAAGTCAGTCATTTAAGGGTTTAAATGTGAGCTACTTTATCTCGATTCTAATATTTTAAACAGTTTTATGAGTGAAAGTTTAGGCCAATAATGGACAGATAGAGTCGGCCAACCAATTCGCAATTCTGTCAGAGCTATATAAAATAATAGGCCAAAGTGTTCGGTTCCAAAATGTTAAATATTTTATTCAGTTGTATATAAAACTGTTACCTCCCCAGCAACATTTTTTTTTAATTTGGGTAACAGGTTACATATCAATAAAGGGTTGTTATCATCTTCAGTTTTTTCAAACAGAAAGCGGTGACTTAGTGGTAATAACGAACATAGAACAATAACATTGTTCATGAAGTCTTAGGCAACTTAAGCTAAATTAAGTATTTATTTGTTGTTAGTTAATGTGTAATTCCAATATTACTTTTAAGCTTACTTAGTATTAATTAAGTTTTTTCTGAGTCTAGGTGTCTAGTCTGAGGTGTTGGAAAATAAATTAATTCTCTTAATTGAATATTAAGAAATGCTTTAAGCTACTTACCGCCTTCATTTGAGTTTGTGGACTGACAACCGAATTGAAAACATAACAGTAACCCAATTCGGTTAGTTCCACTGTAAAAAGCTCGCAACAATCATATGGATTAAAACGCCACATACACTTGATTCTAAAGACTTGGTGGCAAGGAAATGTGAAATATTTCAATACCTCTAACACATTAACGCCATCGATAAGCGATAAATTTACATTCGATTTCGCATCAAATAATGGTGCAAAACGTTTAAGATGGTAAAACTTTACGTCGGCCAAACTTTCGAAAAAGCGGTAAAACGTATTTAAAGTTAAATTGTCCGCATTGGGGGAGAGGAAACGTTTAGCTGCTTGATTGTGCAAACGTGTCCAATCGATGCGATTGCGAAGACAAACGCCTACAGACGGAAAGGGTATTACAAAAACTGGATGAACCGAGTCGGCAACAGTGGTTTGTAGTCGTTGGGTATAGTACAGCTCGGCTAAATCGAAATAGACCATAAAGCAACAAACGCTGGTGGCCACTATGATAAGCAACCAAATGGCTCTATAAAAAAGAAAAATAAATGTTAATGAAATCATTTTTCAACGCAAATATGTATTTTGAAGTACTTTTCATAAAATCTCAATTTGTTGTCGACAAAATAATGAAAACAATGAACTGACGAAATATTACAATATTCCTTAAAGTATGGTTTTAATAAATTCCACCACGAAGTGTCCTTTGTGGTTCTTCCTGCTGTTGTTTTTGATTTACCAGCTGTGGTCTTAAATGTTTGAAGATAAGAGTTTTTTGGTTTTAAATATAGAAAATCGTTTGCATTATAGACCATTTTCTCTTCTGTTGTCCAACTCATTTAAAAATGTCCTAAAAAGTTTAATTGTCATACAGTCTTATATAAAGAAGTTTTTTCAGGCTTCATTGTTTCTGCCTATTTTTTTTAGGTTTTGTTGTTTTTTTTTCTTTTTTACGTATTTAGCTTTGTTTATTCTTTTTGTTGTTGCTGGTTTAAATCTGTGCCTTTATGTTAAATAAATATTATTTGTTTGAGTTTTTGTGTGTGTATGTGTATGTGTTTGTTTGTAATTTTTTTTAACCAACTTAATATTTGTTAATTTGCCTTATGTTATGGCTTGCGCCATTGAGGAGCATCAATCATTTCTGGCTACCATTGTTGTTTTAGTTGTTTTCATATTGTTGTTTTTGTTACGATATCAAGTTAATTAAGATGGGCCGTTTTTTTTTTTCTATTTTCTTATTAATAAAACTGGGGATTTTTATGTTTGTATCTTTTTTACTTAAAATGTTTTTAAAGGAAGACCTCTTTACTTATATGTGTTTGTGCTGTAGGGGTTTGTAAGCTTATTTGATTAAGTGTTTGTTTGATTATTTATTTACTTACGGGGACATTAAACAAATTGTGCAAACATTAAATATTTATTACATTTTAACTTTTTTTCTTACACTACTTGTTCTTTTGCTTTATTCCTTAATACCATCTAAAAATGATTACATTTTGCTGCTTTGCCTTATTCTTGTTTTAATTTTGAATGAACAAAAATGAACAAAAAATATTTCGAAAGGAAATATTTTTGTTCGCTCAATGTGCTTAGAAGAAAAATTTAATATCATTTTAAATCATGGTGGACAAGGATACATTTCTGGCTTAATGCCGTAAGAGAAAATATAATATAACATGATTCATGATCATTAAATAATTTAATAATGTTATGTAACTTAAATCGTTTCTATGATTGTCACAAACATATTATGGTTGTAGACATCTATCACGCCAATACGAATATAATTTATATATATGGCTTAGAGAAGGAACAATTAAATGTTTGTCTTAATCATGTAGCTAATTACGGTATATATAAAATATGGTTGTCATATATTTTAATTATCTTTATTTCAGCAAACGAATAACGCAAACAAACAAATGGTTGCTGTAATCATATTACAGGTTCAGTCACTTGTTCGAGACTAACTAAATTCAAAATATAGATGGGACAATCTTTTAAATAACTGCAGTAATAACAAAATATTGAAAGAATCGATTATCATCGATTAAGCTTTAAAACAGAAAAAAA
Source organism: Paykullia maculata (assembly GCA_003055125.1). Classification (NCBI taxonomy): domain Eukaryota; kingdom Metazoa; phylum Arthropoda; class Insecta; order Diptera; family Rhinophoridae; genus Paykullia; species Paykullia maculata. The sequence goes on from NDXZ01048246.1 coordinate 3,737, forward strand.
TTGTCGTTCAATGGTTGTATTGAAATAATCTTTTCAAAATTGGTTAAGATAAATTTTTGTGGGATTTAAAATTTAAAATTTGTTGTTAAATGTTTTTCATATATCATAATAGGTTGGTCCGCTGAATTTTATTTATATATTTTTTATATACTTTCAGTTAAAATTCTAAATTGTTTCTAAAAGGAGCAATAATAACTCTGGCCTTCAGCTCATAGGTGAATAAAAATTAGATTAACATAAGTTTTTTTTAGGGGGTCATAGGAATTACATGGTTTTACAATGATAAAGATTAGAAGATTTTTAGTAATATTTAATTTTTAGTTGGGCTACGTAAAAGCGGTAATGGGTCTTCGTTCTTAATTGTATATTTATATCCATATTTGTAGAGAGTAAAAATATAAAGGATTGGTTGAATGTGCTTTAGAATAATCTCAAGAAGATATAGTTTTTGGTTTACTTAGTCGTAATCTAATAATCTTTTCTTCGTGTTTTTAGTTTTGTGGAGAACTTTTTCTACTTTTCCGAGAGAAAGTGTTTTTGTTTACTAAGTTATGTCTTCTGGGCTACAAATGTGGGTTAAATTTAAAGGAAACTTAATCTGCCCTTAAAAAAATTTTTTGCAGAGTCGTCCCGGGTGGGGGGGTTGGTATCGGGGAGATACCAAGTATCAGCGTAAGGTAATTATGGCAGACTACTTCGCCATAAGCCTGAGTTTCTTTGTCATCAATGTACATATTTCCTTGAGTTTTATTTCGAACAATCAATATTTAAGTTTGCAATTGTTTGTATTTAAAAATCGTGTTTAGGCATTTCTTAACTGTTTTAGGATTTTCTTTACATATATTTCCGTTGCTATAATATTTTCAAGCGTTTTTTTAAGGAAACCAGCATAGTTTTTATTTTGTTTTTGGCAAAACTCATTGTACATATGACATTCATAAGTTTAGAAAAAAATATTTTTCACATTTTTCTTTAATTTTATGTTTTTAAATTTCAAAATTAAAAAATTCGGTTAAAATTTTTTAAAAATAACGTGCAAAAGGGCTGAATAAGTGGTTGTGTAGTATTTTACATATAAAATAACTTTAAATGTCTTGAAAACTACTTTATCTTAAATTTGTAAAACAAAAAAAAAAAAAATATTGTCTGTATGTATGTCTATATGTATGTATGCTGGTGTAATGCTCATCATCATACTTTTTCCAAATGCTTTCCTGAAGCAGCGTTTATTATGTTTCTTTTGCTTTTTATTTAACTTTTATTCGCAATTATGGGTTCCCAAACGAAGAATAGAAATTAAATTTGATTGTTGTGTTATTGTTTGTCCTGTGGCAATTACAATTTGCATTTTCTTATTTTACTTTACGCTCTTTCTTATTTTAGCTGCCCGATCACAAAACGTCCTAGAAGTGAATAGCAAACAGAAGGAGACAGTGCAGGATGTTGGTAAAATAAGAAAATCTTTCCTAAAAAAATAAAGAAAAAAAGTAAAATAAAATTCAATTAGATACAAAAACAATTGCGTAAAATGATAAAAATTCTTGAAGCTATTTTACATGGATTTTTTTTTATTATTATTTTCGTTTTAAAGATTTGCATTTTTAAAAAGGCGCAATTTTTATTTATTTGCAATTTATTGTTTTCTTTTTGCATTGAAAGGGGATGACGTTTTGTAGGAAGCTACTCTTGCAAAAACAGTTAGTGTAAGATAAAGAAGAACCGAGAGTAGTGTTCGTGACATAATTGTATTGTAGTATTTTTTAAGACAAATTTGATGATGCAGTTCGATGTGTGGTCATGCCGCTTAAAAGTAAATCGTTTGTTTTATTATATTTCTTGTTGAAAGATTAAAAAACGAGTTGTACAAGAAAACAATAACTAAATGACACTTTATATAAACGAATCTTTTCGAATTTTAAAACTTTTTTTAAGAACTTTTTATTTGTTTAAAAAAAAATTATGTTCAATTTTTTCTGGCCTAAGTTCATCTTAAATTTCTTAAGTGTTGGATGTAAATATAATTTTTTTTAACTAAAGGGAACAATTAACTCGCCTTTTGTTTTTATATTCCTACCACAAAATATGTTTTGCTACCATGTTATTTACCACCAAATTTTGTTTGATGGAAGTGTAAGAGAAAACGAGTCTCTGTTACACAAAGGATAAGCAGGGATTCTGCTCGCAAACAACTTCATTGAGTTAAATTAGCCGCATAAAACTTGGCTGTAACATTAAAACATATTTCACTTTTATTGCTTAAACACATAAAACATCACGCATTGAACCTTGACATTTAAAAATTAGTTAAAGAGGTTCTTAGGTCTGCCTATAGAGTATTTATTTGCCAGGACATTGAATTGTTTTCTTCTTTATTACTTTTTGACTAAAGTACTTGTAAAGTTATTTTATGGAACATTTAATGCAAAGCTAACAAACAAAAAAAAATAGTTTTAAACTCTTCTACGTCTACCATGTACCCCCTTCCCATCATACTCACTGGGCCATTACAAGAATTATATCTGTAAAATAGAAGTCAATAAGATATTTGATTTTAAATTGTTATAAGAAAAAAAAACGTGAAAGTCAAAGAGTAACAGAGAGTAGAGAAAAATTGCCAAATAATCGGCAAAACTAAAACAATAAAAAAACCCAAGAAAATATCTATAACTAGTCAATTGAACATATATACCTGAAAACTAAAGAAAATCAAGAAGAAAAAAATTCAGTACTTTTAGTATTTGAGCTGTTATTTGAAATTTTCTATTTGAATGATAATAATTGACTTTCAGGTAGAAAAAAGAGTCTTGCGGATTGCGTTGTTGCATACAAATCACATTGAAATTCAAGGAGGAAGACGTCGAATATAATTAAAAAAGATAATTAAAGTTATTTGTGTTTCCTTTTATCTCCCTAAATGTCTTATTCTAATGTTTACTAAACCAATTACAAAGTAATTACTTTTGCTCTTTGTCTTAAATGAAAACCTAAATACAGAGTACAAAAATAAAAATAAATAATTAATATGCAAAATAAGTTGAAATAGAGGGACGATTTTTTTTAAATTAAATTTTTATATAAAACTATTGTGAGAGTAATAATGCACAAGAACAGTGTCCTTGTTCTTGATGTTGTCATTTTTTTTTGTAGTCGTTGGAATGTTGTTACATTTATTTAAGGGCATCACATTATTATGCACATTTTGGCAAAGGCAACGACATATTTTACAATCTTCTTATGATTGACATTAAATTTTGTTCTGTTCGTTTTGATGACTCCTTTGTAAAATAAAATTATATTTTAGCTTATCCTGGTAGTCGCGGTTTCCTCAATTCGAATGTGATTGTTAGAGTAGGTATATTGTTAGGAATTTAAACGATCATATGTATGTGTATATGTCCTTGTTACATACTTTTCCTTATACTTAGTAGACAATAGAATTTTGAAGTAACTTTGTAGCAACTACAAGAAGACACAATAGTCAGTGGTTTTGATTGTAAATTAGATTATACCTTCTATTACTAACGTCTCTTAACGGCTCATATACTTGCTACAATGGAACAGCTTAGTAACCAGTGGGTGCTACTACACTTAATATAGTAGATGAGACAATCTATAGATTTTACTACTATTATAGACAATTGTCTTTGTTTTGTTATTCAGTTGGTTTCTTGCCTGATTGTTTTGGGATAACTTAAAAGAGAATTGCCTTCTTTTTGCACTATTGAGAATATATTTGTATTATTAATTTATACATGAATAAAAATGCAAGTAATAGGCTGACACAAACAAAAAATTTTCTTAAATGATATAAAAATTCGCCATGAAAACTGTTGGGATATAACAGATGAAGTTGTAACACGCTTATTTTGATAGACATGTTAAACATATTGTCACAGTGACACCCACGAAGACACTTTTGGATAACCTTGTAACGAAAGAAGTTGTATTTTAAATAAAAGCATTTTACAGTTGTCACGCTTTTTTACAACATTTTTTTTTTATTTTCTCAAAAAATAAAACAGGAAAAAACCAAGCAAATGTGTAGAGATTTTCATTGAATTTTTTTCTTTAACGTCTATGTCTTATAGAACACAAGAACTGTGTTGGTGGCAACAGATGCAGGTTGTTAAAAAAAAATAAAATAAAAACAGGTTCTGTCTGATGTCCTTATGTTGCTGATGAGAACATTTGAATTTATTTTTTTTTGTCATATCCCCATTAAAAACTTTACTTTAATCGTATTTGGTGAGTTAAGTTGGCACAAAGAATTTAATTATTATTTTATATATTAAATGAAATTTTACTTGCAAAAGAAAAATTGTATTTAATAATGAAAGTCTCGCTTAGAGGTTCTTGTTGCGGTTTTGGCTCTTTTTGTTCCAATGTGAAGATGTAAACTTTTTTTATTGGCAACAAAAATAATAATACTTTTATTTTGTTTTATTTTATGTTGTAATTAAATTGTAAATATTAATATTTTGTTAATAATTAAATTTGTTTTATAAATATTTGTAACAAAGTTTTAAAAATTTTGTTTTTACTTTAATTTCAGTTAAACAAATTTTTTGCGAAAAAACTTATTAATTTGCTCGTAAAATGCCAAAGTTTCAAAAACCGTTTCAAGAGCAATATCTTGTTTTTTTTTTTGGACCGTGGGAAGTGTTATTTATCACAAGCGCACATACATATATACCCCCATATGTATAATGAAAATTTAGCCACAGCTCATACATCGCACACAACATTCTGCTCACTAGCAAGCCGATTAGGCTAAGTAGGGTGTTGGCAAAGAGTTTATTTATAATGAATATCTAGCAGCTAATAATAAGAGTTTAATTTTAAGTTAACATGATTTTAGCAAAATTGATAAAAAATACATTAAAAATGACACTTATGCTAACTCCAAGCCAATTTTTCATTATACATATGGCCGATAGTGAATATATTGTTTGTTTGTTTTGTCTTTGTTTTGCAGTCACATTTCCAATTTAGATACCTTTGCAGGCAATTGCGTCTGTGTGTGTGTGTTTATATTTATATACATATACATATTTATATTTATTTGCTTAAAGATTAAATTTTAAAATATAATTTATTTAGCCGTAGAAGTATTGTTATACATAGTACATACATACATATGTATATTTGTGTTTTCTATTGTGATACAATTTTTAAAAAGAAGATGTGAAGATGGCAAAGAAATAAATAAACGTGTTCGAAAACTTGGTTCTTAAAAATACTGTAGCAACGTTTTGTGCCCATTTTTTAGTGCAGTATTACAACGTCATCTGATGTTCTTTAGTCCATTTATAAAAAGTCAATTTTTTTATTATATAAAAATCGATAAAATTATACCAAAAACTAGCAGAAAGTAATGTTCTTTATCAATAGCGACTGAAATACGCCCTGCACATTAATGTCTTTATATGTACATACATATGTATGTACATAAAGCGCACCCACAGCCACAACTAGGGCATCCTCATTAAATTTAATTTAATTTAAGCTTTATTAAATTATTACACAGTATTTATATAATCCTTCGCTAGAAAGAATTTGCATATTTATGATATTTTTAGATTTTCCTTATCAAACAAATTGCATATATAATTAATAAAACAAAATTGTTCGTAAACTTTAAAGTGAAATCTCTAGAATTCAAAATATGCTATGAATGAATAGTTAAGCCTATAGTACACGAAATGTAAAAAGCAACATGCGCATGTGACTCTGACGTCACGAAAATATTTAGCATATCGGTAACATTTTTCAAATGAGTTGTGGGTGATACATGTGGTAAAATTTTGATATTACACAAAATGTTACTGGATGTTTTTAAAGCCATAAAGTGAAAGTATACGACATTTAGTAAATGTCGCTTTTCATAGTCACATGCGCATGTTGCTTTTTACATTTCGTGTACTAAAGGCTTTAGACTTTTTTATTTAAAAAATGTTAAAGAAAATTTCGATTAAAAAAAACACACACTTTTTGCCCTTAATCGTTTTAATATTTTGTGATAAATCCTAATCTAAGCTAATTTTTATTTGTTTAACACAATTTCCTTATTCAATCAAAAATTTAATATATATTTTGTGCTGGTAGTAAATTTTGTAGCCCTCGTAAGAGAAGAAATATTAAAAGTTACGTTAACCTGTAACAATCCTGTCACACATAGTTGAATCAATCACCCATAGAAAAAGCCTGAGATCAAATTAAGCTAAACGAAATATACTTAAAAAAATTTCGTAATGATTTTTATAATAAGTATATCTCTCTTATAAGAACATTTTTAAATTAATAACAAATTAGGAAGTCGATGTTCAATATTAATTGTGTAAAAAAGAAAAAAAAATAGACTTCATTTTGTTTAAAAAAAATACATTTGCTTTTTCTTATCTGTGAAACTAATAACTGAAAAAAAAATGTAAAACCAAATATTAAAGTTTAAGTTAAAGGAAAACAAAAAAACTGCGAGTAAGTGCTTTGGTTAAATTTGTGCATTTGCCTGTTGATTAGTTTGACATATGACAGCATTTTTGTATATTAAAAAAAAACGCATATAAAATTTTAAACTTGATTTGATATGAACATGATGTTCTAACAGCTTTTCTCTCATTTGTTTGCACACATTTGCATGATTTGCATTTATTCGTACAGTGTGTGGTTGCGCTTATTTTATCTTATCTTACACTTTTAGACATTTGTTCACTCGTTTTTATACCCTACACCATCATAGTTTGTATCGGTGTAAGGTGCTGGTGCTAATGTTTGCAATGTCCACCATATGTCATACAAATCGTCTCAAAATCACTTTTAGAGTCAAAAAAGCGATCTCCGTTCGTAATTTTAATTAAAAAAATTAAGTTATTTGAATAACTTTTAAGGTTTGGGGCACAAAAAAAAACAATTTCCGATAAGTTTTTGTTAATTTGCTAATTATTGGCTTTAGCTCTTAAAAGTCGAAAAGTCTAAACAAAATCCTTAACAGATTTTGAACTGAACGCTAGACAAAATTTTTGAAAAGTACTAAAATCAAAATAAAATTGAATACACGAACAGAAAAGGTTGTAATGATTGGTCCATAACTGCTTATACTTATATATGGTCGAACTTGACCGATAATAGTACATTTACTTTGCGCAAAGTGAAGTTAGTAACTATAGCACAAAATATATTTTTAATCTATCAGTTAAATCTAATTGATTATGTATCTCCTTGCAAGCTTTGTTATATGCACTATTGCCAAATTTTTATATTTTTGACTTCCAAAAAAGAGCTGTTGGCCGGTTTTGACGATTTTGGCACTAAGATTGACAATAATAGTTCTGTTTAGGAAGCGATTCCAAACACATGGTTATTCTGATCTGGCGACTATGATTATGTAGTAGATATGTTTGTCGGCTCAACTGTACACACGTACATATGTGTGTAGATTATCATAATCTTTTATATTTTTTTTATAAGCAAATCTTTTCTAACTTTAATCTCTAAAAGAGATATGAAATAAAATATAGTTTTTGTATGTTTTTGAAAATCCTACAAATGCGGAATAAAACATATTATATATTCTAATGTATTTACAAAACTACTTCAATTGTGTGCATGTGTTTGTGTATATGTGTTTTATGTGGTTTTATCTGCAAATGCATGTCTGTTTTTTGGGTTTACAAATTGTTTCTTCTGAATTTACACTTGAATCTAATTTGCTTTTTTTTGTTGTACTGAACGTAGTGTACGATTTCAGTATGCAAAAAAGGAACACTCATGAGTAAAGGTAAAGGTACACAGGATATTCTATATGAATTTTTTTTCAAAACTCAATAATATAAATTTGCTCTGTTTTAAAGGTAAAATATGAAAACAGCAAAATAGTAAAGTTAGTTACTATAAAGACGGATGTGTTAAGTTAAACTCTATATCAAAAACAGAACTTTATTTTACATTTATTCACTACCAAATGTAATACAAAGACTTAATTTTAATATCAAGAACATAAAAATAATATGTATGTATGTACTTATAGCTGTATGTATAATAGTGTATGTTAACGTTCTTTTTGTGTGTGTATAAGTAGAGTTTGTGATTATTTAAGTATGTGCATAATTATTAAGAGAATTTACATATGAATTATGCAATCGTCTAAGCGATTACATATTTTCATGCATAAATTTATGACTTCTTTCTTTTTCTTCTATAGAAAGTTTATTTTTTTGTTTTTTTCAAATGCCTTTTGTTTGTCAAATATTATATTTATCAGAGCAAATAGTTTAACTAATACTAAATCACTTTATGACTTTTAATCAAAACTTTTAGTAAAATAGTTTAGTTGAAGAAAAAAAGCATAAATAATGATCACATTTATGTAATAAAATCTAATAAATGTTTGTAGAACTAAACAAGAAAACCTTATTGAGCAGTTAACTGTAAAGATTTAAACAATTAATTAATAGATTAAACATTATTATCGGAAATGTAATAAAAATAGTTTTCTTTGTTATTATAGAATTTATTGCTTAGAAATAAATATTAAAAGTTAAAATTTGAGAAAAAAGGCTTGGAAGTAAGGCGCTCTAATGATAACAATAAACAATATTTTAGTGCAAAAAATAAAACACTGTTTTCGTTTTATCCCAGTTTTATGATGTTTCGTTTTAAGAACAGAAAGATTGAGAAATATTGTTATCTTATCTCATAAATGAATTGAAAAATTGAATTTACGCACAGTTAGATATTTTTTTTTAATTCGTCGTATTTTTTAATTTTTATCCGCAAATTAGAATTTAACCAGTCTTTATGTTTATGAATTTTTTGCGACTAATTTCAAAAAAATAAATTAGTTTATGGGTGTCAAGAGTATTAACGACACTATTAGCTTTAAGGTGTAAGGACCGCAAATAACTTTAAGATTTGTTCACACCTGCTCTAATTTACATTTCCTATTTACAGTTAAAATAGTTTTTAGGAACATATGACACAAATATGTCGTTATTCAAATTTGTCAATTATGTTCCATTAATTAATAAATTAAAACTAATAGTAATAAACTGTTATATCGCAGTCGTTTTTCTCCGTATTCATCACTTATAGATTTTTTTAAATAATCAAAATATGTATCTATTTCTAATACATACAATTATAATTTTAGCATAGTAATAATATAAAAAAAAACAGCAGAATATGTGACGTATGATGAATAATTAATAGCCAATATCAATTACTACTCATGCGTCTAGTTACACTGATGCTTTTTCTGTTGAATGTTGGCGGTTTTATGATTTAGCAATTTAGATTAGATAGATTTCCATAAAAATATCAATTGCTGTAGCTTAGGCTACCTTCTATTGATCACGATTATTAAATAAGTCATCTCTGAGAAAAATATTATCCGACGCGCGGCCCATAGACAAATTTAAAAAAATATCTGTGTTTTTAATGCCATCGATGATTTTCGAAAGGCAATAACATTTTGTAATTGTCGGTGCACTATTAGATCTAGCTCTCACATAAGATTTACTTTTGAAATTAGCTCATAGTTTTTAACAATTGAATTAAAAAAAAAAATAGATTATTTAATAAAACAGATGTGTAACAGCGTAACAAATCCTTGTTTAAAAGGAAAAAAATGATAAAAGCAGATGACGAGTTAAATCATGGTTTCAGGAAAGTTTTAACCGTTTAAATTTTTAGTATTTCCTATGTATTGGAGCTATGCATACCCTTGTCAATCTTTAATTTCTCCCCGCATGAATTAAAAAATTCGACACAAACGATTTATTTTCGGATGTTTATTACGCCAAAAAAATATCTCGAACCAATCGTAAAAGTACCAGTCACAAATTCAAATTTCAAGTGTCAAATGTAGTTTAATTTAATAGCATTATACAGTAAAAAGGGAACTAGGAAATAAAAAAAAGAAAGAGTTGATAAAATGTATTGAATTAGAATAAATAGAATAATATAATTAAAGTCGAAAAAATAGTTAAATTCAAGTTTTGTTAAACAGACTAACTTAGGTCTTATAAAGTTGTTTACTCTTAAAACTCACAACATTTGAGTACAACTATTGGACGGAGCTACTATCCAACTAATTAACTTTTCTTTTTGCCCCTTTAAATTGGTGTTATTTTTATATCCTTCACCTAAGGTGATAAGGGTATATATACGCTTGTCATTCCGTTTGTAATTTCTACAATATTCATTTGCGACCCCATAAAGAACATATATATTTTGAATCCTTATAGATAGGGAATTCGATTTGTCCGTCTGTCTGTCTGTGTATCTGTCCGTCTGTTGAAATCAACTTTTCTCAGCCTGATGTCGTACGGACACGGTATTGGTATCAAACGATCAGAAATTTTCCCGAGATGCTTGCTATTGAAAAATCACCAAAATCCGACAATTAACGAGATATAAGCAAAAATAAAATTTTTTTTATTTTTTTTTTTTACACAAAAATGATTATATTTGTGTGTAGGACATGTTTTTTGAGAAATTTCACTAAAAATTTTTTTTCGAGATATAGGCAAAAAAATATCGAGATATGTAAAAGCAAAAAAAAAATTTTTTTTTTTACACAAAAATGAATTATATTTGTGTGTAAGACATGCCTTGAGATATAAACAAAAA
>NDXZ01048277.1:384-11906 GCA_003055125.1 Paykullia maculata
ATCTTGTATTAATTAATTTAAATAAAAATTTTTAATTAATTCTCTTTTATTAAAATTTTTTTTTATAATTTTCTATTTAAAAAAATTTTTTATAATATTTTTGTTTAAGAAAAAACTGCTGTTATTATTTTTAGAAGTTTTAGATAAATACTTTAAATGGAAAACTTTTAAATGTTTTTTTTATAGAAATTTTTTGATGTTGTCTCTTTGATAAAAAAATTGTTCAGTGCTTGTTGTAACAAACATTTGAAAATTTATTTTCTTATAAAAATGTAAAGCTTTTCTTATTAAACTACAGCTGACATCGCATTAAAATCATCACAACTATATGAATTATTTAAATTTATTTCCATAATGAATGCTAATGAACTTAATACTTATATTCTTTTTGATGATGGCATTAAATGAAAACACAAACTTAGTCCCTGTTCACATTGACAATATTTTTTAGCGGCAAATTTTCTTTTTTCTATTTATAGTTTTAAGCATACAATTTGCTTCATATACAAAAATTTAACTTTATGTAAATAAAATGTTTCCATATAAACACAAAAGCAAGAAAAAACGAATTGCAGCAATAAAAATTGTCAAATCTGAAATGGGACTTATGTATGCTTAAAAAAATAACAAATTTTTTCTTACAAATAACACAAAAAATACTTAAAATCTATAATATTTTTAAGATAAACGACATGTGTTTACAATTTAAGTTTATTTATTTTGGCAATAATTCTACAAAATTTGTTTTAAAGCCTATAATTTACATTAAATAATTAGACGGATAGATATTTACAATTGCATTTTTACACAGCAGGTAAATCAATTGCATCATCATCTTCATTGTATCTACAGAACAATTTTCAATTTACAAAAACAATTGAATTGAAATTTAATTCAAACAAAAATCATTAAAACAAACCACATTAGTTTCTTATTGTATAGTCTAATGGTTTATTTATTAATTTTAAAACGCAAAAAAGAAAAATATAGTTTTTGGCCAAAATAAGTAGAGAAACAAAAGCTTTAAAACAATTTTGTACATTTATTGCAAGCTTAGATGTTAAGCAAGAAAGCTTTTAAGCTGCATGAAGAAAGAAAAAGCACAAAAATAATATAGTATTTATAATTAAGTAACACAAAAAGTTTAAAGTTAGACCTGGAAACCCGTATGTCATTAGTCATTAGTTGAAATAGGAATTATTAAATTTTGAAGACAAGAATAAATTTTTTTTTTAATAAAAGTTATTTAGTAAAATACATACATAAGTATATAAAGGTTGTGTTATCTTACCTAAGTAAGCCCCATTACGCTTATTATAAACGACCAATGAATACAGCAACAGGCAGCATTCAGCTGTTAAGCCAAAGAGCTGAATGCCGTCCATTGCTGCGTACACAAACCAAACTTTAAAATGAAAAAAATAAAGAAATGCAAAAAAGAACTTGATATAATTGTTTTTTACGTCCTATCATTATGACGTCGATAAGTGTAAACAAAAACATATTAAGCAAATTTTACAGACAAGATGTATTAAAATTATTTAATTTCTACGTTACATCTCTTATAATATAACTTGTAGAAAGAAGTCGATTAGTGCACACAAAGTGTCTTATCTCAACTTAAGATGTTTTGTCAGAAGTCCAGAAACATTAGTTTGTCTTGGGAGCCCCCCCCCGAATGAATATGGTATATATTTTATACTATTTTTCAATAATCTGCTTAAAGAAAATTGAAAGTTCCCACCCAAACGAAACTGCTGAATGCGGTAATAAAGGTGAATCATATACACAAATATGATGAACCTTAAAAATCATTCAAAGAAAATCTAAATAAATAAACTTTGCAAAATTTTTTAAACAAATTTGATTTGGAACTTAATGGCTTGTAAATATAGAATTTTATTTTAATTTTCTCTATTCAGCAAAAATAATGCCGAATGCAAATTATATGACAGAATATAAATTTTTGGTAGAGTCTGAAGCAATAGTTTTAAGAAAAATCAGTTATTTCGGTCCAATGGTCATTGCGCCATAAGCAAAAAACTACAACTTACTCTACTTTTTAGACTCCAGATAACTTTAAAGTTTGTTTCTTAAATGCGTATGTGTGTGTGTGAGGGTATGGTAAAACCTACACGGTGGTAAAGTGTATAAAGGATTTAGAGGAGGCATAACTTTATACCCTGTTGATTTTGATTCAAATTGATCCATGGCCAATGACATAAACGTTTATAACTGACTTTTTAATATTCGTATTTAAAAAAATGTAACAAATGTTTATAGAAACGCAAATGTGCTTATAAAATGTGACGGTGATCGGTCATAAATAATTGTTCCTAGCGCCCATATAAGGCTCACTTCTGGAAATTCTTTTAAGCCCTCATAATAACTTGGGCTGAATAATGCTAAATGTTGGAGTCGTTGGAAATCAGTACAAATAATTTTATATATTGTGGTTTAGGGTGTAATATGGTAAAACTTGGACAACTACTTTTACTCCACCGATTCTTACAAATCTTTGCACATAAACTAAGTTCTTCTGACAACACAGTTTGTTGCTTTAAAATGTGGACAGTGACACGCCCATTAAAAGTAAATACACTTTTTTTTAGCCACTTTTACCCAGCCGATGTTTATGAAACTTTGCACACACATTGACTCTACGTAGCAATAAAACATTATGATAAAAAAATAAAAATAAACGTCAAAATAATTATTTTTATTGTAAAAAAGAACTTTGATGTCAAACACACCACGCTTTTTTACAAAAAAATAATGATTTAGTTTATAATTTTTTTGTTCAATTATGTTCTACTGCGATGGAAAAAAATTCTTAAAATAAATACTTAAAGTAAGTAATATCAATTTTTTAGTTTGGTTTGATATTAAAACGTAATTTTTTTAAGATTTTTTTAACTATAAATAATAGTATGAAACATAAATATACTTTTATATTTTTTATTGAATGAAAAAAGTTATTAAAAAATTTCATTTACCAAAATCTCATTAGCATTCATTTTTGGATTAGAACTGCAGTTATATAATTTTTTTTCTAAATTTTAATAAAAAAAACCTATTGATTAAACTTTAAAAAATTTATCTTATAAATTTAAAGTTATAAAAAATATACAATTTATTAGCAATACTGTTTTTGTTTTTTGGTAAAAACTAAAATGCAATTAATTAAATTAATAATAATAAAATATGGCATTAATAATGACTGTTATTAAAAAGGGATTTTTTTTTTGTAAATTGCAAAAAAATGGTAGAGGTTCTTTTCCTGCGTTTAATAAATGACATACAACAAAATAAAAGAATAACAAAAAATAAAACAAAAAAAAAAAGTTTCATGCTTTTAAAAAATACCATAAATATAAATGAATTATACATCTGTATTTATTAAAAAAGAAAACTTAAAACTAAAACACATTCATATGTAACTAAAATTAAAAAAAAAAATTAAACAAATTTTTGTTTTATATACAACAACAAAAAAATAATTTATCAATGCAACTAAATAATGGGCCAATTATGCAACGTGCTTTTTTTGTTTTTTGATAATTAAACGAATAACGTTAAAACAATTGGTGATTTTTTATTGGCAGTTAGGATTTTAATATTATTAACAAAATGTTAAACCAATATAACATAACAGGTGGTGAGTGATGTTTGGTGGTGATTAAATGTTAATTCAATTTACATGTTATTTTAAACAAATGTGAGTAAGCGAGTTATTATTTACAAATTATAGTTTTAAAGCCATTAAATATGCTATTAAACAATAATATTTACTGTAAAAGCATATTTAGAAATGTAAGGTTAAACCTTAAAATGTATATATTAAAAATAAAAAATTATAATTTTAAGGCAAACAACAATAAAGATATATACATTTTTGTTAAAGCAGTGTTATCAGCGTAGAGAGAGAGAAAGAAAGAGAAAAAATTGTCAAAAATTCCCAATAGAAATAAAAAAATCAGTAATTTAACGAAAAATCTTAAATGTGGACAAAGTTGTAAGAGAAATTTTTAAATATTGAAAATTTATAATTTAAAGAATGCTTACAAAAAAAATTTTTTTTAATTATTTAAGAACTGTTTCTTATTTTTGGTATACGAAGAGATTAAAGGAAATCCTTTATACAAAGGAAATGTTTTAAAATTTCTCTATACAATGAAAACTATTAAATTTATAGAGAACTATTCAAAATTCTATGTAAAGAGAAAATGTATTGCAAATTTTTTTTTTTTTTAGAAAAAAAGTTAAAATTAAAAAATCAAATTTAATAAACAGCAGAAAAATTTAATCACAGCATATTTATAAAAAAAGAAGTGAAAATAATTTAGTTCTTATTTTCTTTAAAACCAATATTTTGTCGAAAACTTTTTTAGTTTAGCAAATTTAATGGAGAACTCTTCATATAAAAACAATATAAATTAAAATTCATTAAAAATTCTCTGTTAGAAGAAAAGCACGAGTTTGTAAAAATGTTCAGAACATAGGAATTTATTGAAAATTTAAAAAAAAAATTGTATGAAGTTGCTTTTAATAGAATTAAAGAAAATTTCAAAAGAGAATTTATAGAAAGCTCTGTTGAAAGAGAATATGCAGAAACTTCTTTGTTAAAGTTTAAAAAAATCTGTATTTAAAAATAATAATAAATTATTTTAAAAATGTTTAAAAAAAGTTGGCGTAAAAAATACAGAAATTTTTCTGTTAAAAGAGGATTTTAAAGAGATTTTTTTAAATTCTTGAAAATTTGAACATTTTATTACAAAAAAAAAAGTTTTTCACAAAAATATATATAAAAAATCGATTCTTTAAAACAACAATTTATGGATAATTTTCTTTAAAAAAATAATAAAATTTTTCTAAAAAATAACGTAATAATCTCTTCAAGAGAAAATTAATTTAAAATTCTCTTAAGCCCAGAATTTATTTAAGTTTAACTTAAATCGAAAATTGATAAAAAAAAAATCCTACAGAAATTATTTATCGATTTATCAAAAACTCTTAAATAAGGAATTTTTGCATATTATGTACATTGGTTTACATTGTCTTTACCCACATCACATATATTGTAAAGTAAGAAAGAGAATGAGAAAGAATAAACAAAATTTTATACACTGATGTTGCACCTCTATTACACTGTCACTGTCATAAAAATGTATAAACTCTCTGTATGTAAGTATTTATGTAATACCAAATCAGATTATTAAAGCAGCAGACATTTTTTGGTTTAGTTGATTTTCTATTTGTGGTTTAAAAAGCAATTACTAAATACTAACTAATAAAAACCACTAGTATGTTGGTTTGTAGTTTATTTTCTATTTTGTATGATGCAGCATGTTGTTAAATATTTCGGTTTTTTTTTGCTAGATATGAAGAGTATAAAGGGAGTTAGGAGGCATGTAGGACTTGGTAGTAGTTGATAAATGTTGGTAGCTGATAGTATGAAGAAGATTGGCAGTTACAATAAAATAATAGACAATAATTTGCAGTTTGGTGTTGTAATATACTCAGAACCACAATACACACACATGTTCAATGATATTTTAATGTTGTTTTGGAAAAAAACAAAATTTATGAATTTAATGGGATTTTTTAATTGAATTGCAAATTTTACAAGTTTTTTGTTACATTTTAGACGTTAAAGCGATAAGTATATATGTAAGTAATATTCTAATATTGACAAGAGATAAGGAAAAACCAGAGACAAAGACCAGAAAATGAAGAATGTAAGCTATGTGGTAAAGGATATGAGTTTTAAAGAAAATTTGTTTGATTTTTCTTTTTTTTTTAATTTTTAATTAATTTTTTTTTTGATTTTTAGTTTTTTAATATTGAAGTAGTGGTAGTAGTAGTAGAGTACAAGAAGTAGAAGCAATGTTTACCTGCTGCTGTTGCTGCTGCTGTGACTGTTGCTGCTGTTGTTGTACCAATTGTTGGGCAAATAATTGCTGGCGGATGGCAGAATTATGTAAAACTATAACGGATTCAGTCTTTTCACGACGTGGACGTAAGAAATCTAAATTTTTACCAGTTAGGTTACTAGTCCAGCTAGTTTTATTCGGTGGTGAAGCAATGCCCGTTTTTGCGGTGGCGCAGGTTTTTGCCACTGATTTATTGTTGTCAGCATCTTTTGTTTTATTTAAATCATTTTTAAAAATACTATTACGTTGTATCATGGCACTAGCTCTCTGAGAGGCTGAACCGAAAGGCTCTTTTTGTGCTGTCGTTGTGGAAGACATTAGTTGTTGTTGCTGCTGCTGTTGTTGCAACAGACTTGTATTAACCAGCACGGCTGAGTGTCTCTTGGTAAGAGGAAAGAAATCGGAATTTTCGCGACGAAAACCGCGTATAAAATTTTGTGGCAATTTTGAGTCAGACTCCTGCCTTTTATGGGTGGCCTTGGTGGCACTTTTAGTCAGGGCACTACTGGGCGAAGTAGTCGACGAACAAGGCGAGGAAGACGTTGATGAGGAGGATGTTGCAGGAGATGAAGAAGAAGACTTATTACTATTATTAAGAATTTTATTAGTTCCATTTGTTGTTTTGTTATTATTATTATTTAGATTAGATCCAATCACTAAAGCACGCTGCTGTTGCTGTTCTTTGGTTTGTTGTTGTTGTTGATTTGTAGTCTTTAAAGGTTGAAAACCTTTTGGTGTCAGTATTTGTTGTTGTTGCTGCTGTTGCTGCTTTTGTCGGCTTGACATTTCAGCCATACTGCATCTTTGCAGCTTTGAATCCGCTTTCAGGGTACTGCTATTCGAGTTACTTAAACCTCTTGATAGACTAGACACTGCCGGTGGTAGTACATCTCCACCAACATTACCACCAACTTTTTTCGGAAAGAATTTTTCAATATCCCATTCACGCAATAGCGCCTCATCGCGTAATTTATCTTTGGGTCGATTGGCACATGATGTCGATGCAGATTTTTGTAAACGATTCTGGTTTTCGAGTTTCTATACGAAGTTGCGAGTTTTTTTTAAAGGAATTTCATATACGATTTTTTTTGTTTGTATAAAGGAGGAGGTTTACAGGAATATTAATTTTTTATGAGTATTTTTTGTTAAAAAAAAAATTAATCAGCAAGACAAGATATTATGAAAGTTTAGAAGAGAACAAAATGTATGAAAGAGATAGCGTGAGTAGACACTAGGGAGAGAGTAAAATTTGATAAGAATCGCAGTTGTGTGAGGTTAAAAAAAAAAGAAAGAAAATATTTCCTTAAGAACATTTCTTAAAATTTATAAAGGAAGTCGAAACAACCACATTTAAAACAGGGGATAATATAATTTCTTGTTTAAATCTATTTAGTTTCTGTTCGAGTTAAGTTCCGTCACAGTTTTACATAACAAAGTTTAGTGTAGTTCTTGTTTCGGTCTTGCTGAGTAATAATTTAGTTCTATATTTGTTCTAGTTTATCTTTAATTCAGTTCGAGTGTAGTTCTTGTTCAGCTCTAAATTATTTCTAATAAGGGCTATAGTTCAGTCATATATAGCTTTGTTTAACTTCAATTATTTTAGATTAACTTTAATTTATTTCTTGCTTAGTTCGAGTAAATCTCCAGTTCTGTTCCAATGTAGTTGCCTTTTTTAATTGTTGGTCAGTATTAATTAAGTTATAATTAAGTTTTAGTTGTTCATTTTTAATACGGTTATAGTTCTGTTTTAGTATTGTTCTAGTTTAGTTTTAGACTCACACAACAATTAAACTCATAAACTTCTCTCTTAATATATTTTCTCTGCAAAAAATCTAATCCTTATTAATACAATTTAAAAAATGGTCGTCGTATTTTTAAATTGGAAGAATTTGTAGTATTTTAGTGAAATTTATTAATAACTCTAAATATTTTGCACATTTTTCATGAATTTCATTCTCAAATTTAACGATTTTGAATTGATGAATGGGAGATTATAAAACTTCTGATATTTTGTTAAAAATGAACTTTAAATTTACATATATATTTTTAAAATGATTATACATATGTATATGTAAATATATATTATGTATGTATGTATATATAACGAATATGATATTTATTTTGTATTTTAAGTGCATTATATAACAAATGCAATAAATATAAAATAAAAGATTTTTAAACAAAAGTAAAAAAGTGCAAAGTTACAAAAAAAATATATATATGCAAATATGTATATATTTATTACTATAAATTATTAATTTACTTAAACACTTATAAATGAAAAATATAAAATTTTTTTTTTTGTTGAACGAAACTTAAAGAAAATAATTATGTAACGAAAATTCACGAAAAATAATTGCAAAATGAATAAGAAAAAAAAACTATTAAATAATTAAATTTAAAAGAAATTTAAGAGCTAAAATCTAAAAAACAATGTTAAAAAGAAATTTGTTGAAGTTTTCTGTATAAAAAATAAGAAATAAATTATTTGAAAGAACCGCAACCACTCATTATTAAAAATTTTATTCGTTTAAATTAAATTTTTTAAATAAATTACAAAAATATTTAAAATAAAACCCTAAACCTGGTTTGATTTTTTTTTTGTTTTTTAATTTTCAATTATCTATAAATAAATTGTACATTCGCTAAAATATTTTATTTAATTAAATTTTTACAAATAAATTACAGTTTTTTTTTATTTATATTTTGTTGGTGTTACTTTTTATGAAAAAAAAATTAAAACAAGTTTTGGTTAAAATTTTTTAAATTATTAAAAAAAAAGGAAAAAATCTAAATAAATGTTATAAAGAAGTCATTTAACAAGAAAAAAAAACAACTATTTTTTCAAACCACACCTTTTTAACTAAATATTTTTCATACGGTTTTAAACAAAACTATATGCTACATATAACTTAAAAAAATCACCAATTTCTTTTTCAACATTTACTAAAAAAAAACATTTAATAATATGTATTTAAAAAAAATTTTTGTTTTTCAAAAATGGTTGCTAAACTAAGACAACTCTAATACCTGACTAGAAATGTTTGAGCTTAAAATACATAAAACTTCACTTCAATAAAAATACCTAAATATTGAATACAAAATTTCGGACTTACCCTTTTCATAATTAACGTACGATCACCAGCCTGATCATCGTCATCGGGCGTGGGTGGCAGCGGACGATTTGGTGGTCCACCGCTGCCATGTGTCATGGGTGTGGTTGAGTCCTCTGAAACTGGCACCAGGCCAGGCCTATATGAAAATTCAGGACTATTGTTTAAATCAAATCAAAAGCAACATAAAATTCACAATAAAAAAGTAAAAAAAAAAACAAACGCAACCAAAATTCACAATGTTAAAACAAATATTCATAAACATTTAGAGGAGAATTCAAAAGGTAGAGAAATTAAAATTTAAACAAATTATTTAAAAAAAAAAAAATAAATCAAAAAATAAAAATTTAAAAAGAGTGAAAAAAGGAAAGAAAAATTTGCATTAGAATTTCATTTTAAAATCGGAAAATGCTTGAAGTATTTAATTTAAAATTTAAACTACAAAAAATATAATTTTATCGTTACTTTTAAGTTCGTAATGGATCGATCGAATATAATACGGCAAAATATAAGTTCTGATAAGAATATTTCTTAACTATATGTTTTGCTTGTATACGAATAAGAGAATATAATATATAATTTTAGTTACATATATTATATATTGAACTGGCAATTATAATTTAGTTCTATTGGATTATAATTTAGTTTAAGTTTTGGAAGTTAAGTTAAGTTAATTTGACAAAAAAAAATTATTTTTAAACTCACATATTATTTTTTAAACCAAACATAGACAAAACCTTTGAAAAAATTTTTACTCTAACTGTACCCTTTTTAATTAAGACATTCCCAGAAAAAATGAGTGATGACTTGCTCTTACTCAATAACATACTTTTCAATGAGTATTACATACCGTCTACATTACTAAGAAGTAGTTTTATAATGATAAGATTATAATGCGAAACGCAATTACTTATTTATTAGATGTCTAATAAGAAATAAAAGCTGCAAACACTTGGCTTGAAAAAATTGTTAAGTCACTTATATATATAAGTTTTTATGATTCTCATTTGGTTTAATTAACATACTTTAGGTATAACCAATTATATTTTTTAACAAATGTTTATGGGTATTATGATGTTTTGTAAATCGACTCTTAAAGCCTTTTTCTAAGGGTGCGTACAGAGTGGCCGCTTGTTGCCGAGCCGAGCCGAGCCGACTGACGCTTATTGCGAGAACTGTTCATGCGAGAAACAAGTTTGAGTGTACATAGTGGATGCGAGAATCAGCGCTTATATTTTATCTATTATTTCAATTATTCTTAAAATTGAAATCATAACAACATAACAATCGCATTGGTTCTCGCAATAAGCGTCAGTCGGCTCGGCTCAGCAACAAGCGGCCACTCTGTACGCACCCTAAGTGTTTCTGTAAAACGTAACGTACAGCAGTAAAAAACCTCAGTTTCGTTCTAAGAAAGGTGTATAAAATACATTATTGATAATGAGTTCTGCAAGCTTATACAATCAATTAGATATTTTACTTATTACAAGCAAGTAGTTAGATAATAATTTTCAAAGTAATGACTTATTTAATTCCTGATTTGTAATCTAAAGGGCTGCTTTATTTGCTGATAGTAAGTAGTTACTTAATTACAATAAAGTAATGACGTTACAAAATCCCTATTTGTAAGCGAGGGTGGTAATGACTTATTTAGGTCCCTATTTGTGAGCGGGCGAGGTAAGTACTTGCCGTTAATGGCATTGTCGTATTAAAGTAATGGGTTAAAATGCCAATGGGTTAGAAGTGCATCTACAGTATTTTAACTTATTACAAAGCAATGCAAGTTTTTGCTGGATTGTTTTTTAAAATTAATCTTTTTTTTAATCTAAGATGAAAAATTAATACATTTAAGTGATCACGTGTATTTCGTTAAATATTTTCCTGGTGCGCACAAAGCTTTTAAATAATCTCTAGTAAAATAACTAAAAAAAATCTATAAGAAGCCTAAAAAATAATTATCAAAATAAATTTTTTCGTGATTTTTCGTTCACTTAGAATGTCATCTAACAATGTCTAACATTTTTAATTTTCATACACTATTCTAATGACAAAAGCGCTGAACAAAGAAAATAAATTCATAAACTTACAGTGGTTTTGGCGGATCGCTTGCCAATAGGGTGCCATCATTGCGTCTATGATCGTTTGGTTCATCGGGTTCACTATCCGAATCGCTGCTATCCAAAGGATCCAAAGAATTCGAAACTGCAACATGATGATTATTGGCCGCTGATGAGGGTAGAGGGGCTGCTGGTTTGCCAGAGCCCGAGCCCGAGCCGGATAACGGTGGTCCTGATTGACGATTACTGCGTGGTGGTGCTTCTGGTTGAGCTTGTTGTTGACCAAATGAAGATGAGCCGCCGCCGCCGCCGCCTCCCCCAGAGGACGAGGATGCTATCTGTGGTTGTGGCTGTTGAGAGACGCCCAATTCATTTAATTGTGCTGCTATCATATCCAAATCCTAATGTTTTTTTTTACA
>NDXZ01048289.1:6319-18180 GCA_003055125.1 Paykullia maculata
TTTTTTTTTAACTTTAAATGCCTTTAAGGCATAAACTGTTTAACCTTAACAAGTTAAGCGTTTCTCTTGTCGCCCTCTTTCTTTTTCCGTTTAAAGTTTTTTTTTTCAATTTTTATGTAAGACTATTCGTATTTTTTTTTATATATATTTGAGTTTTTTTTAAATTAATTATTTTTTTTTTAATACTTTGTACAATTATAAAAATCTTAATTAATTATTAAATTCAGTGTTTTTAAGTTCTTGTTTTTGTTATGTTGCGTTTTTTTTTTTAATTTTTAATTTATTATTAATTTAAAATTTTTTTTCGTTTTATTTGTACTTTAAAACTTTCTTTTCAGTTGTTGGTAGTTTTTTGTTGTTGTTGTTGCCGTAATAATGTTGAGGATTTATATTGTTGTTTGTTGTGGGTATGGTGGTAGTGTTTTTCTTTTAATTGGCGTTAAAATAAAACAAATATTTAAAGCTTGTGTAGAGAAGCGAAAAATTGGGCTTTCCAAAAAATTAATAAAAGAAAATGAGAAATTTAAGCGTGTGTGTGTTTGTGTGGGACTAAAGATAGTTATATGTTGTATTCGAGTTCCAGGATATTTATAACAGTTCAATTATTTCTTATTCTCTCGTTGCAGTCCAGCTTAAGTAAGTTTGTGTCTATC
This sequence comes from Paykullia maculata, assembly GCA_003055125.1. Classification (NCBI taxonomy): domain Eukaryota; kingdom Metazoa; phylum Arthropoda; class Insecta; order Diptera; family Rhinophoridae; genus Paykullia; species Paykullia maculata. Next base: position 6,973 of record NDXZ01048289.1, read on the forward strand.
TCTCCCTCTCTTGATCACACTATTAGCGTTTAACTGATAATGGTAACAAGTTACTCTCCGATGCTTGCTTGCTGCGTTATTACTCCTCTGTTGTTAATATAATTTATAAAAGTCTTTTTTTCCTTTTGTATTGTTCAAACTTTAATGATGACCTTGTTGTTGTTGTGAAATAAAGGACGTCAAACGACGATGACGACGTAAGGTTTTATAAGAATAATAAGAGCTAAGCTTTACTATTTATTTTTATTTATTGGTTTTGCTAACTTATATTATATATATTTTTTATTTTGTGGACAGATGTGTTTTTTTTATAATTTTTAGTTAATTTTTTTTAATTATTTGTTTTTATTTTCGAATTTCTTAGAAATTCTGAGTATTTTTTTTTATAAGTTTTATTGCTAATTTTTCTAAATGTCTTTGTTTTTCTTTTTCCCTCGAATTTTTTAAGTTTATTAAGGGTTTCAAACAAGCTAAGCTTCGCTTAAGCCTTTTTACTTGCCGCAACTTTTTTTTTAGTATTTATTTCATTATTTTCACAATTTTATTAGGAGTTATTGTTATTTTTAAAGCAGATTTCAAATTAAAAAAAATCGTTTCTTCCAAATATTGGAGTAGTTTTAGTTGCCACTTCCTTAAAGGTCCTCTTCCTAAAAACGCCGGTTTGGTAGTTTTTGGTTTTGAGCTAAAGTTGATTAAATTCTCAGTTTTGTTGTTGTTTTTAAGATTTGTTGTTTTTGTTTTGATTTTTGTATTCGTTTTGATGGTGTTTTTTATTTCAGTTTATAATGAAAAGTGATGTCAAAACGGAGATTTAGTTACAAAAGCTATAAGTAAAAGTTAAACAAGTTGTCGTTAATATATTTAAATTAATGTTTTTATTATGTATTAAATTTTTACCCTGGTAATTTTAATTCAGTTTTTAAATCGAACTAAATTTAGTTCTATTGTGAAACCACGAAAAAAACCCTGATTTAGACCAAAAATATATGCATTAAAAGATGGCCATAAAAGTAGGCGTGTCACACTTATTTTCACCGATAACTTAAAATTGAACAAAAGAAAATAAATTCTTACTAGTAGTTGCCAAAACAAAACATTTATTTCGGTTTTAAATGAGCTAAATAGACATGGTGCAGTGCAGATCAATTGTCTTATGATCTAAATTTTTTATCCAAAAAATATACCTAACATAGGTACATACATATGTACATACCTATCTATGCAATTTTATTATGCTTCTTGTTTGCGTTAAGGCGATTATACAAACTTAAAAAGGGACATACAAACATGAGATATTTTTGCATTATAAATGTATGCCTTTGTCTGTTGAGCCAATTTTAGCTATTTTCCTTACAAAAAAAATTGTTGATTCTATTATGCTTTTAAGGGACAGTCATAGTTCCATCGTCTAAGAATAATTTAATGCTTAAAAAATACCAAATGTTTTATGGGGTCTAAACGAATATCTTTATTGGGATGGGTATAAAAACGTAGGCTTCTGGTATGTGCCCAACAAGCTTTCTGCAATTGTAAATACATATCTACGAACCCATTCATTTCAAAATTTTTGTAAGTTGTGAATTACTAAAAATGAATCAATAAATTTATTACATTCCACTTCCGTAATATAATCACCCCTATCACGAATCTTAAGGGAATAAATTTTAGGGAATAGTTTTTTTATTCCCATGAACAAAAATTTGGCATCGCCAATTGTAAGGGATAAAAAATAAACATGGGGTTCAAACATTCTATTTTTAATTGAAATCAAATAAAACAGTTAAAAAACAAAAAAAACAAAAATTTACATTGTGCTTCTTTTTTTATTCCCAATCAAAATTTTTTGTGAGAAAACTCACAAAATTTTAGGGAGAAAATTCACAAAAATTAATTCGCGATTGCAACTTTAGGGAAAAGGGAAAAATTTCGAGGGAAAAAATATTCACGATAGGGGTGAATAACAATCTTGAATAAATAAACAAAATAAATACCTACATAAAGGCAACAGTTAATTTAGTCAATAAAAAGATCCTAAATATGTAGGTACCTGAGTACTATACATCATATGTATGGTACGGTACCTAAATACTATACATATGTATGTATGAATGCACAAACATATATCAATTACTATTTCATATCGTTGGCTTCCTAAAAAAAAAAGATTGAAAAAAATCCAGTAAAGAACAAAACATTAATATTGCTAACGGTAAAGTATTAAACAGAAATTTCACGAGATAAATATAATCCCCAAACGCAAATAAAAAAAGTCCAAAAATACCTACTATACCTACCGGCTTTATGTGTAAATACAGTAAATTCGAATAGTACAAATGAAAAAAAGGCACAGCCAGTTATATAACCTTGGCAGGACCTCCATTAGTAACCCCAAGAAATCCATTTTATAGACAAACATTAAGGAAAACAAAAATTTACTACTTTCCCCTCGATCTACTCCAAACAAAAAAAAAACAATGTTGCAAATTATCGATTTTTCAGTGATTGCAGCATTTATGTGGTGTTTACAGAATACAATCGTTTTTTAGACGAACGTGTTTTGTTATTGTAACATAAACAAAATACTTAAAAGTTCAACTCAACGTGGGTAAACGTTTTATGTAAACAGCTCATTTAACTTTGCAAAGCCCCTCCCTGAACAGACTAAAATATATAATACTCTTTTTTTTAAGTAATAATTTGCTTTTCTTAATTATTTTTAAAAAATAAGACTAAAAACATATTTTTAGATAAGCAAATGATTTAGTAGCACTGCATTTTTGTAAATTTTTCCAATTTTACAAACGCTAATATTTTTTTTTTGCAAGCCGACGACGGTAACGTCGCAAAAAAATTTTCTAATGGATGGCTGGCTTTTAATAGACTCTAGCGACGACAGCGGCTACACAAAATACACACACATATACACATTCAGTTTTATCGAGTCGAGAAAAAATGCATATACATAAATACGTATAAATTTTTCACTTTATTCAAGCTCAATTATGGCTCACAAATTCAATAGATTTTAAGTACTTTTGTATAAATTCATAATTTCCCCACACTTGTTTAACTGCTTTTAGTTAGTTTATTGTATTTTTAATATTTTTTGCTATTTAATTTTAGCAAAATAAAAAATCTCCGTCTAACTATACGTACCCACGAACACAGCACAACACATACCATGGTTGTATGACCGCTAATTACATATAATTTAAGCAATACACAAAAAGGGAGTAGTTTTTCTTTTCATGTGCACTTGGGTTTAGCACTAAGTTATTTTGTTTTACAATTTAAAGCTATTCCAAATAAAAATATACACTATTTATTGCTGCTTTGCTATTTTGTTTGTAAAAGTAAAATATATAGATGAATTCATTAAAGTTTTTTCGGCAATTAACTTTAATATTTTACTTTAAGTACTAAATACTAAAAGTATACAGTGCTGTTTGATTTAGGCATCCATTTTGTTTTAATCAAAATTCAACACAGAAACAGTGGTGAATATCATAATAAGAGATGGTACAAAAAAGTACGTTAATTTGTGAAGAATTAAACGTTGTATGTGTCTATCAAACATATAACAAAAATGAATTGTAAATTATTTAACCTCTTTTTATAAAAACTTCTCAAAAATTTGTATATAAGAAAAATCGAAACAAATTTTATGAGAAAAGCTTTCAATAAATTTTATACTTGTTTAAAATTTTCGATCATTTTTCTTTTTCGAAATTTTAGGTTTATTTCTATATTTTAATAATTTTTTTTATTTACAAATATAAATTTGTCAATATATTTTTATTGTTTATATTTTTTATTTACATTCTTTTAAACCAAATTTTTAAGTTACAAAATTTTTTATATGAAAATATTCTAAAAGAAAACTATTATAAAAAAAGTTATTTTAATTCTAGAGTGCTATTAAAAGTTTGCAGTTTTATAACAAGAGTGTGACGCTCTCAAAAAAAAAAGGAATAAAAGGATCAGTTAATTTAAATATTTATACTCAAAAAATATTTTTTATTAAGTTTCAAAGCACAACAAAAAAATTCCATAATTTCACACTTTAAAACAGTTTGTGAAAATGTATACATACACCAATTATCTATGAACTAATAATAAAAATTAATTTACTTTGCTTTGCGCTGTTCTTGGAAATGGCGACGCCTGTGAGCAATATAAACAACCCATATAAATGAAACCAAACTCATAGTAATAGTGCGAAACTAAAAGATAAAAAAGATATACATAGTACGTAGTTCTTAAAATAAACAGATAAGATAAATTTGTTTTAATTACCATGGGGGGAACATAGTACATGTTAACAAAAACAGCTAACGATAGATACTGCCAATTTGACTTTAGCAAAGGCCAATAAAGTTTTTCCAAATTAATCATAGCGACGTGATGGGAGTTCATCTGAAATACAAGAAATTCAAATTCAATAAAAAAAATTTATCGTCTGCTTAATTTTAAATAATGAAAGTAATGAAAATAATTAAATATGTATATACATACGTATGTAAATATGAATTATGGATGTATATATGTAGTAGTTTAAAAGTGCAAAACATACATATATTTTTATCTTGATATGTTTCTCTTTTTACTTTTTAATCTATGTATTTTTAATAAATTTATACCCATTACACATAATAACAATAAAAGATATAGCTACATAAGTATAAAAATATGGTAACAACTTACTTCAAACCTGGAAAGAAAGTACAACGATAAAACTTGATATAAAGGGGCATATATCAAGCGTTCCGAAATGAATTGGAAAAATGTTCTAAACTTAACATCTTGATGGAATAAACGTTCTACTGTTTGATAGAAATAATGCGGTACACTTCCTCCGAATAGTAATCTAAAAAACAGATATAAATATTTAGTCACAAAAGGAAATATTTTAGTATGATACTAACCCAAATAGGGCATATGCTATGATGCTTTTTTGGTTCACATTCTTCTGGCCAGACATACGCTGAGAAGTATAATTAGCTGAAGCTGCTAAAGCTGAACTAAAATAAATAAATCTTAACTTAATCTTAATTAAAAAAAAATCATTTTAAAAACTTACGCTGTTATAGATTTTGTGCGAACTGGGTGATTAAACAATTGTTCCAAGTATACACCCAACAAGGAATAAACAGGCCGGGATAGGGACATTATCACAATTTTTTCTAAAGGCAATTATTAGATTAATAGATCAAATATTTATGTCAAAAGGGTCATTGTGCAGTTTGTTTTTTGTTGATTAAAGTGCAAAGTCAAAGTTGCACTAATTTTATTAATTGTTCGCATTTAGTTTTTGAAAAAAAATATCTATACATATATAAAAATAAAAATTTTACTTACTTTATTAATAAAAAAAAGTGAGCAATGAAATTATTAAATGGAATGTAAAATAAAAATTTCTTTAGAAATTGTGCTGCTTGTTCTGATCTTGTTTATCTTTAGCAGTGCTGTCGGACAAGTAAATACTGCAAATTTGTTAGAAAATTGAGAAACAGTTTAATATATGGGGATGTTATGGGATTTTTTGAAGAATATATTATTCCAATAAATTTCATGAATACAGCTGCTCAAGGGAACTAGGTGAAATTTATAAAGGCGATAAGGCGGGAAAAGATGAACTGTAATTTTTTTATAAAAAAGAATAGAAAAAAAATATAATTCGTTTTTGATAAGGCTGGGATTGAAGTGCCGAAAAGTTTAACATTTTATTGAAGAATTTTTAATTTGGAAAAAATAAGAAGGTAAAAGAAATATAAGAGAAATACAGAAAAGGAACAAGAAAAGAACAAAAATTAAAAGAAATAAAATTAATTTTTTGAATGAATGAATAAAAAAAAGCAAACATTTTTTTTATTAAAACAAATTAAATAAATAATATTATTACTGGAATAAAATGAAAATAAGGTAAAAAAGAAATTGAAACTACACACACGCACACAACATTCACATCATCACACACAATACATCAAGCATCTATTATCAATTTACCAAGATGTTTACATTTTTTCATTTGAATTGTACAGGTTTGTTTGTTAACATTTTTCTATAACTTTAAACAATGCTCCTATCTCAATCTATTCCATTCAACATTGCAATTTTACTTGTGCAAGTCATTAGTACTAATATGTGTTTTAAGGGGACTATACATTGGTCAAATTATTGATTTCAAGCTTGTGTACGTGTGTTTGACGTTTGGATATACATTTGCTTGAACGCTTGAAGTGTTAACATCGGAAGCAACGGGAAAAAAAGTTAGATATATATATTATATATATACATATATATTTTATTATAAGTTATATATAAATATTTTTTTTGCATCCAAACCACTTTTTTCATCCGTCATCTTTTGCGTCTGTTCTGTTTGAAATATCGTTTAAAATATGTTCGTGCTTGATGGCTAGATCATATACATATATCAAAATCACCCGTCAAGCATCCCAAAAATCTAGTTTTTGATTTTCTATCCATCATCGTCGGTGTCACATGTCACACATACAAACAAATTGTAACAGAATATCGCAACGTTTAACCCTAATTGGGCAAGATAAATTAGTATGTGGAAACCGAGACTTGCTCCTTATCTTGAAATTTACTCACCGTTGTAATGTAATGTAGTTTAGTTATCGGTTCAAACTTTTTACAACTGTGTTTTCACCTTTTGTCTTTTCTTCAATTGGCCGGTTATCGCGGTGTAATAGTTACCAAAAACGAAAATTTGTGAACTTTTATTAGAAAAAAAGAAAAGAAATTTTAGCTTTTTAACTGAAATTCAATTAAACGTTATGCCTAAACCAGAAATAACAAGCAAAATGTCAAATGAGTGCAATGAAAAGGAAGCAGATAACAAAATAGATGAAACAAAGGTGGATGGTATCAGCAAGACTACACGAAATGAAAAGATCGATGATGATGCAAATAAACAAGTGGAAACAAAGGCACCCACAGATGTGGCAAATAAAAAACTACCACCTATGATCAACTTGGGTGCCGATTTAAGTAAGATTTAAACTAAAGTTTGATAATCATTTTTTAAGAATATAAATAGGGCGTGGTAAACATCAAAGTCATCATTAAAGGGGTATGAAAATAGATGCGCTCAGTTAAATTACTAAATTTTACAAGAGGTTGGTTGAATATTTAATTTTATATTTGGAAAATACACATAAAATGGAAAACATTGGGTGTAACAAAAAATTAATTTTTTTTAGCCATTTTGATGGTGCTATTTTTTTTAGTAAAGACAAATGCTTGCTTGTTCATGTGTTTAGATTATTCACCCTCTTTTAACACTACAAAATAAAAATAAATAAATAGGGGTAAAAAACATTGCCATTGTTGCCATAAAATGTCCCAGAATGCTGTAATTAAATTTTTAACCAAAGAATAATCTTAACAACCAAAAAGCCAATTTTTCACAAATATAAATTTAAATTTTCAGATATACTTAACAGACCTGATCTTTTGCAAGCGGTATCTGAAGCTGTGTCCGGCAACCGTCAAACAAAACAATTTGCTTTCTGGTCTACTCAGCCTGTGCCTAAACTAAATGAAGAAATAACCACAAACGAATGCATTGAACCTAATAAGGATATATCGGAAATAAGACCAGATCCATATGCTCTGCCAGAGAGTTTTAAATGGGATACATTAGATTTGAACAGCAGTAGTGACCTTACTGAATTGTATACGCTATTGAATGAAAACTATGTTGAAGATGATGATGCCATGTTTCGTTTTGATTATCAACCAGAGTTTCTTAAGTGGTCTCTACAATCGCCAGGCTGGAAACGAGACTGGCACTTAGGTGTACGTGTTGTGAAGTCTGGACGCTTGGTGGGTTTTATTTCGGCCATTCCCAGTAATTTAAGAGCCTACGATAAAGTGTTAAAGGTTGTTGATATAAATTTCTTGTGTGTGCATAAGAAATTGCGCAGCAAACGTGTTGCACCCGTGTTGATACGTGAAATAACCAGGCGTGTTAATTTGACAGGCATTTTTCAGGCGGCATATACAGCGGGTGTTGTTTTACCAAAGCCAGTTGCCGCATGTCGTTATTGGCATCGTTCACTAAATCCTAAGAAGCTGATAGACGTAAGTTTTCTTTAAAGTTTTTGTACTGAATAAAAATTCTATAAATGGTTCATACGACCTTTCAACAAAGAGTATAGGCGACAAGAACTATCTACAGTGGGTAAAAAAACAGGTTAGCTTTAACAGCGTTAAACGCATTACATCGAAGTAGTAACTCAAAATGCATATTTCTGAAAGCTATTATATTTCCAACGAAAAGTGGACTTCGTCAAAAAAAAAATGTAAACAAAAAATTTTAGGGACTTCTTTATATCTTATTTTATGGTATAAATACAAACGCAAACAATAATTTCTTATTAGTTTGTAATCGTTTAATTTTTTTGAAACAAAAAATTTTTACGTAGTCGTATCGGATACCTATAAATTTAAGTCTTGTATGAGAAATTTCAATAAGATCAAAACTATCATTCACAAATTCTTAAAATGTTGAATTCTGAAAAGATGTGCTGCTTTGACAGTTTATATGTCGTTTTTAGTTGTAGAAAAAAAAAATTGCAACATAATTTGTTAAAATAAACTTTCCCAATTTGAATGCGCTTTAAAACGAGAAAAAATTATTGCGGGAAAAAATGTTGGTCTTGTTTTTTTTATTAATGTTTACAATAATAGTTTTACCTAAATATTACAATATGCAAGTTCTTTGTAACTGGTGAAGGGTATTAAAGAGTCGGTACAGTCAAATATAGATCGCTTCTTTTTTTTTTAATAAATCTTTAGTCTTTTATAGGGGAGTTGAAACATTTTATTTGTTCTTAATCTAAAATTGTTTTATCGTTTAGGTGAAATTCTCTCATCTGGCCCGCAACATGACCATGCAACGTACAATGAAATTGTACAAATTACCAGATAGACCAAAAACTAAGGGTTATCGTCGTATTGAAGCCAAAGATATGGACAAAGCTCACAAGCTTATGGATGAGTATATGAAAAAGTTTAACTTATGTCCGTTGTTTAGCAAAGATGAATTTCGTCATTGGTTTACGCCCAAAAATGGCATAATCGATTGTTTTATTGTGGAAGACGAACAAGGTAACATTACGGACATGACTAGTTTTTACTGTTTGCCTTCGTCGGTGATGCATCATCCGGTGCATAAGACCCTAAGAGCCGCCTATTCATTTTATAATGTTTCTACAAAAACTCCTTGGTTGGAACTGATGAATGATGCTCTCATATCGGCCAGAAATGTACAAATGGATGTATATAATGCATTGGATCTTATGGAAAATAATACGTTTTTGCGACCACTAAAATTTGGTCCTGGCGATGGTAACTTACAATACTATTTGTATAATTGGCGGTGTCCAAGCATGAAACCTCAAGATGTAGCTTTAATACTTATGTAGAGAGAGAGAGAGAGAGAGAGACAGAGAGAGAATGGAAGGAGCCAAAGGGTGCTCCAAACACACGCATAACTCTTTAGGACTTGAATTGATGATTTGGTTATTCTTAATATTTTTCATAACTTTAAATGCTCCTGTTTGTTTTCTTATTCATTGATTGCAATTGTATTTCTTAAAGTATTTCTTTTTAGTTACTTTTAAAGCTTTGTTTTTTCATATGTCATCCCGCCACAGCTCCCTAGGGTTCCTGTTTTTGGTATTTGTTCATTTTTATTTTTAAAATTTTTTTTTTATTTCTTTTTAAGTCTTTTTTAAACGAGTGTATTTATTTTATAAGTTTCTATTAATTTTTATTGCTACAAACAATTGCCTAAAAAAATAAATTAAATTTTTTTCCAAAGAAAAAAAAAAGCAAAACTGGCTAAAATATTAATAAAGATTATAATAGAAATGATGTGAGTATTAGTAGGTCACTTTGTGATTCAGTATTTATTACAATAACAAAAAAAAAGTTGGAAAATTCGTTTACAATATAGAGCAAAGACAAAAGCGTGTAAATTCTTGTGTGTACTTTATTAAAATTTTGCATCCATCACTTTTGAAAAAAATAAAATTTAACAAATTCATAATTAAGAAATATTTTCAATTTAATTTGAACTTGTCTGGGGTACACCAAGGAAGTTATATATTATTTTGTATGTCCCTCCTCCGCATCATTAGCCTGGATTTTAAGAGTAAACTAATCTCAAGCAGTAGTATGTGCAGCGTTTCCATTGCTCAGTTTTCTTCGAGACTGTTTAAAGGTATAAAACCTTTAACCTCCAGTGTTCGCAATTGTTCATTTCGATTGCTTGCTTAAAAATTGCATTGTGTAGTAGATATTCAAACATATGAGGTGCGATCCCATACTCCAATCCCGCAGGATACTAATTCTACCAAAAACTATTGCTGCACTCCACGATGGTTTAAATGAGAAATTTTTTAAGGGAATTTTAAACGTTGTTTTTACCCAAAAATTATTATATTTGTGTGTAAGACATGCCTTTTTGGGAAATTAAAAAAAAAATACTAATTGGCAAAGAATCGGCAAAGATATGGGCGAAAAACCTTTATGGACTAAAATTAATATCATAAAAAAAACAAGTCTTCTAAGACTTTAAATACATTTCGGACATGTAAATACATACATATAAACACACACATACATACATAAATACACGTAGTGAAGGGTATATATAATTTGGCACAGCCGAATATAGCGCTCTTACTTGTTTTTTTTCTAACATATCGTAAAGTAACAGTTTTACGTATAAGAATATCCGAAAGGTAGTTAAAGTCATACAGTTTTTTCGCCCATATCTCTGCGGATTTTGGGCCAATTGGTAATTTTTTTTTTCAAATGACCCGGAAGGCACGTCCTTCTCAAAAATATTACAAGCATGTCTGTTTGTTAAAAGAAAAAAGTTGTTATTTTATTTTGTTTACCAAAACAGTTGGCAGCAAAAACTTGTTAAAGTATTTTTGCAACAACAAATTTAATGTGGTTTTTGTTTTGTTGTATTTGTTACCTTTCTAAATCTACCTTGGGATGCCGTCTATCAATAAGTTGAAGTACTAAAATGGGTTGTTTTGCGTGAAGTTCCCACATGGGAAGATGTTGAATTTAGTTCAAGTTTTATTATGGAAAAAAATTAATTGAATAGGTATGTTGATACTAAATCGCCGATACACGTGTATTTTTATTTTTTCTCCC
>NDXZ01048322.1:0-10425 GCA_003055125.1 Paykullia maculata
ATATTAAATCCTGTTGTTCCTATAAGGAGCATAGGGCCATATATATATATGTATTAATAAAATTGTTTATAATTAATTTAAAGGATTTTTTAATTATGAAATGTTTAGAAATTGTTTAATATATATTAAACACAATATTCTTAAACAAATTATATTAAATACACATATTTGTTTCTTACAAACAACTTGTTGTTAAGTAGTTAAGAGAGAGGTGGCATTTGTTTCAGTTCTTTTTTTTTAACGAAATTTTTGTTAATTTTATTAGAAAATTTACTAAAATAATTTTTTAAATCATTTAAGCCCAATTTTACCACCATTTCAATACAATCATACGTCCTACAAATGCAACTCTGTGTACAGTGCAGACTTCACCTTACTGGCAACGCTCTTTTTTTTCCTACATTTCACTTGTCATTCTACTTTTTATTCATAAAAATATTTTTTTTTCCATTGAAAAGTGCAGTGTACATAAGAAAGATATTAAATTTTTAAGTTTTTAATGGAACAATGTAAAAAATTATTATTAAATCTTACACAAATCTTAAGTCTAAAGTGCGTATTTTACAATGACCTAATGAAAAACGTGGAAATTTGGTTTTAAATAAAGAAATTGCCAGTGAAAATTTTTTATAGTTTTTTCCTACGGTCTTATACAAAGAACAAGAAGACCAACGAACAACGACTAAAAAAGCAAGAAAGCAAAAAACAAGAGGAGCGCCACCATTTAACGACCAACTCATGTGTATTTGTTTTTTCAGCTTTTTTTGTTGTAATTGCCTTCTATACCTTTATTTTTTTTTAATAAAAAATAAGAAAAGTTTTTTAAAATTTTTTAATCGGTAATAAGAAAAAAAATTGTTTTTAAATACTTCCTTAAAGTGGCTGGCTAAACTGACACACACTTGCACTCGTACGCACTTTTTAAACCACTTACACATACATAACATGGACACATCTATGGATACTATCACCTGCAAATTACAATCCCTGGAAGAACGTTTGCAGGCCGAAAATGAATCCATATTACCAAAAATGCCTCTTACCAGGCCAAATACCTTAGGACGTCCTCAAATACCGTGTTGTAAGTAATAAAATAATAATAAAACATCATAATTTATTATTGATGTAAAAAACAGCAACATTTTGCTTTTGATAAAAATATTTAAGAAATATGTGTTGGTAGCCGGAGCAGGGGTTGTTATATTGCTTTGGCTCTTCAATGGCCTGTCATTTACATTCACATACCTATAAAAAATTTTGGTTTATTTAATACCTAAGTCTACCACTTTTTTCTTTATTCTTTTATTTCAATATACATATGTATGTATGTAAGTATAGATGTAGGTAAATATACTTATACCACAACCACCACCCACCCTCTATTAAAATGTTTTTGCAAAAAAAGTAAATAAACAACAACAAAAATTTGTCTCCCAATTTTTGTTTTGTTTGCTTTGTATTGAATTTCCTTTTGATTACGCTGTATGTTTTGTTTTCGTTTTCGTCTTTCAAGCTGTATATTTACGTATGTGCGTGTGTATGAGTTTTGTTTTGTTTTAATGAAAGCAGATTTTAATTAAACCTGCAAACAGCCAGCCTATTGGAATTTTTGATTTTTAGGTATTTCCGGAGTAATGTTTCTTAAATAACGTTGTTGTGGTTTCGATTGGGTTTTAAGTGCATTGATTTATCATTACCTTAGGGAAAAGGAAAAATATGATAATAATATATACATTTATATAGGTACATACATATGCACATGTACATCCATACATGCATATGTATGTAAATTAAATACTTATTGCAGATATCAAGTTGAAAAGTCAATAAACAGGTTATTAGACCAGACAATTTATAACTAAATTGAAGACAACTTATGATGTTGTAAAACTGCTGTGCAGTATTAAAAAGCATCCTTAGTTCAAAACTAAACTCCTCATCATATTGTGCAATTGCTTCAAGAAACTAGGTTAAAAATGAGGTAAACATTTACATTTTACTTCTTCCTTAAAGTCTAATTTCTTTTTATATTTTTGCCATTTAACCCATTTCGTTAAATATTTTTTTGTTGGTGCCCGCCCGTTTGATATTTACTGGCCGAAAGATCCCCCAAAATAACCGTTAAACATATTTTTTACTGTTGGTCACTGGCTATTGTGAATTAGGGAGCCCTTTAAGCACAAATACGTCAAGAAACTGCACAATTCAATAATTTTTTATTTTGTAGTGCATGATATTTAGAACATATGTATTTGGTAAACTTGAGTGACTGTAGTATTTTACTGTGTTTTTAATTGCAACTGTATTCTTGTTTCTAACTATCTTTTCAGTAGACAATATACCAAATCGTCCCAATACGATAAATCGAACCAATATGACATTGGCTTTTACAAAGCCATCTGGACCTGCCGCTGAAACTGAAACAGATAAAAAACTCAAGAAAATCCACAAACAAAATGGTATTCTAACAATAAACGATCACAAATACCACTCTGATATTAAGGATCTCGAACATTTGGGTGATTTGGGCAATGGCACTAGTGGAAACGTTGTCAAAATGCGCCACAAACCCAGTAACACTATAATAGCAGTAAAGCAAATGCGTCGTACGGGCAACTCAGAAGAGAATAAACGAATATTAATGGATTTGGATGTTGTTTTAAAATCACATGACTGCCAATATATAGTACAATGTCTGGGCTGTTTTGTAACGGATGCTGATGTTTGGATTTGCATGGAGTTAATGTCGATGTGTTTTGATAAGCTCCTAAAGTTATCAAAGAAACCAGTGCCGGAGAGTATACTGGGAAAGGTGACAGTGGCCGTAAGTGCATAATTTAGAATTAATAAATTATAGTTTTATTAAATAAATGTTGTTTTTTTGTGCTGTTTAAGACGGTCAAAGCTTTGTCTTATTTGAAAGAGAAACATGGTGTCATACACCGTGATGTTAAACCTTCAAATATTCTAATAGACGAACGTGGCAATATAAAATTGTGTGATTTTGGTATAAGTGGGCGTCTGGTGGACTCTAAAGCGGCTACTAGATCAGCTGGCTGTGCGGCTTATATGGCGGTAAGTAAATAAACTTTTTATTGCCTTTTATTATCTTGATTAAATATTTAAATTTTTTTAATGACTTTCTCTTCTTTTAGCCCGAACGTATCGATCCCAAGAAACCAAAGTATGACATACGTGCCGATGTCTGGTCATTGGGCATAACACTGGTGGAATTGGCCACGGCCCGTTCGCCTTATGAAGGTTGTAATACAGACTTTGAGGTTTTAACAAAAGTCTTAGAATCCGAACCGCCACGTTTGCCAGAAGATGAAAAATTTCATTTTAGTATTGAATTTCATGAATTTGTTAGTAAATGGTAAAGAATTTTCAAAATACTTTCCCTGTAATCATGACTAATTTAATTTTATTTTATTTGCAGTTTAACAAAAAATCATAACTTACGACCTAAATATCCTCAACTATTAGAACTAGATTTTATAAAATTTTATGAAAGTGCTGAGGTTAATATACCCCACTGGTTTATATCTGTTGTAGATTCAGCTGGCATTAAAACTCAACGTAGGCAAGTATTTTTCTAATTCAACATTTTTTTAAATTTCATAACTTTAAACAAGAAATTAAACAAAACATCCCAACAAAAAATTGCTTGCCTTTTGTTTCTATTTTTTTTGTTTTAAAACACCTAAACTAATAGTGTAAAATTTTGAAAATTTGTATCTTATTTTTTTTTTATTAATTAACTTACTAAAAATTTTGGTTATGATGATTTTGTAAAATTTGTTTAATAATTATTAAAGAAAAGATTTTATTATTTTTTGTTATTTTTTTTATTTTTTATTAATCTTTTTTTTTGTAGGTAATTTAAAACCTTAAGCAAATACAATACAAAAAACTCCTAAAATTCCCCCTACAATAAAAAACCAATAAATTTCAAGAAAAATTTATAATTTTACTAAGAAAATAATGTAACCAAAAAACCTAAAGCATTATTATACAAAAAAAAAATATAAATATAAAATCTAAACAATCAATGTTATAATAAATAAAAAAAACCTATACTGAACTACTCTCCCACCCCCGTAAGTATTACACTTGTTTTTTTTTCTATTTCTGTTAATTATTCAAATCATTTTAAAAACACCTTTTGTGAACGTTTTAAAACTACACTAGAGTAAAATATTTATTAACCACACATTTTAGACATCTTAGATATCTTGATTTTGAAGATATGGCTTTGTTACTTAAATTTTCTCTACATAAATAAATTTATCTTAAACTTTTTGCATGTTTCATTTTTATATGTTTATATTACTAACCCTATAATGCATGTTTAATTTTTTTAATTAGAATTTTTAAAAGATAGTTTGAATTTTTGAATACTAAAAAATGTTTTAAGATTAATTAATAAAATGTTTCCGTATAAACAAAGAGGTGCAATAAATAAAGAGAGTAAGGTTAGCAAATTTTCCATATACATAAATACACTTTCGAATTTGTGACAATTTTCCCAATGTACATGTGTTACTTTCCAGATGTTGATTCAATTTGACAAACTGTGAGAAAGTGCAATTTTCTAAACCCATTTGTTGGTCTCAAATTTAAGTTCGAATTGTCGAACATTAAACAAAAATCTATACAAAATTTTAGTTATACTTTAGTTTTATTTTATTTAAACAATTTAAATAATTTTGCAAAAGTTTAAGTTAGAAATTATAAAAACCAAGAGATTTTTGTTTACTTTAGCCCTAATGCCCTAAACACATATATTTTTGTTTTTTAGAAGCATTATTTTATTGTAAAAGCATAAAAACCTTTAACATATTTTTAATGTTGCTATAGATGCTGAACAAAAACCGAAATATTCTGAAATTTCTCTAATATATACATATGTATGTACACATTTATAGGTTTCAAAATGTTGTAATATTTTTTCTTATTTTCTATATACATATAAATGTATATGTACTTACATTTGTATCCATACATATATTGAGTTGTAGATAATTGATTATAGACCAATTTTATAAAAAATAAAAATGTATTCTTATTTGTTTTTTTCACTTTTCGAATTTTTCGAAATTTAATTCGAACTTTAGAATATTAAATAAAATCCACCCCTATTTGTTTTTTACAGTTTTCGAAATTAAATTCAAACTTAAGAATATTAAACAAATCTACATACTTTAAGTTTTTCTTCCACATATTTATGTTTGAAATTGAACGGCATTCGATATCGAATGAAATTTTGTTCGACCGATCGAGTTTTCTTTACATTCGGTATAGGAATTCCAATTAGAATTTTTTATTTTCGATCGATATCGAATGCCGTAATTTGCCCCCTAATTTTTACTTTGCATATTAAACAGTTTGAGTGAATCTTTGTTGTTGTTTTGAACCATTTCGTACAATTTTTTATGTCTAAAGAACCCTGGTTTTAAATTTTATTAAATAGGCCCAGTAGAGTACTATGCAACGCATTTTCCCGATTCTCCACATTTTTTGTTACTTTTTTTATCCCCATTATAGTGTCAAAATTATTTTCCTTTATATTAGTAGAATGTGAGGTAGACCTTTACATAAATTCTATTGCAGTTCAAAAAATGTTTTGCTTTAAAAAAGTACATAAAATTTGTACAGTTTTAATCCCTCTACGTTTGAATATCCAAATAGTACTGAAATCGTATTCCTACTTTTTGGAGAAGTGACAAACACCGCAAGTGACCAAAAAAAAGTACCAAAATAATTTGTTACCGGTTTTTACCCCATAGGCTCCCAAATATTAAAAAACTCCACTTATTTTTTGAATTTTGTTTGTATCTTCTTTAGATTAGCAGATATAAGGATACCAATTTTGTCCCCTTTTTTACTGCCTAAATATTTGAATTTCCAAAAATTCCTTATTAGTGGACCTATAAAACGGAAGAGGAACCCACATTGCAAATTTAATGTCTATAGATTAATGCGTTTGGGCTGTGCGATGTTGAATCCGTCAATCAATCACGATATTTTTATATATATATATATGTACATTGTACATAAAAATATTGATATAAAAACAATTTTTATTTTTTTATTTGAAAAAAAAAACAAAAACTTTGCCAATTAAAATTTTAAAAATGTTATAAAACTTCCAAAAATGTATAAACGAATTTGTTAAGGGACGTGTGCAACCTTGAAAGGCGGTTAAAATCAATAATAATACAAATGTAAATACATACATACATACATCCATACATATAAAAATAAATATTATTTCATCTTTATTTAAAATACGTCACCTAAATGTTTGTGTAAATATAATGAAAGTCTAACCATAATGGTATTTACGTTCAATTATTGTTGCGTTTTCAATTTTAGAACTCAAATACCGACATCAACACCAGCTACATATGATGCTACAAAACATCATTATAAAAATTCTATAACCGCATTAGCCTCAACTACTTCCCATCTAAAGTCGACATCCTCGTTAATGGGAGCAGCAACAACCACAGCAACGACAACAATGACAATAAATGCTTTAACAAAACAATCCCAATCACTAATACCCAGTTATTATGGCGGTGGCAGTGCTGGCATGGGTTTAGAACACTATCAACGACATCAACAACAACGTTCAAATAGTTTCAAGCAGCATCATCAGCAGCAGAAACATTATCAACGTCAACAACAGCAACCATCACAACTACCTCAAAATCTAAATCAATATAGCAGCAATAAGAGTTCGATTAACACAAATCAAACAACAGCAACAATAAATAATTATCAGGGATCAACTATAACTTCAGGCGGACAGTCAGGCAATAATAGTAGTAGAACAAGTGGCGAAGGCGGCGGTTGTGGTAGTAGTTACAATACAGGTTCTGGCAGTAGTTCAGCTACCAGTTCTAGTCCTTTATCACCGCCTAGTGTTTCTTACAATCTTAAGAAGGACGATTCAAAGTTAGTCAATGAAATGAATAAATTATATCGTAAGTCTCCCTTTATGCAAAAAAAATTCAATGGCTCTTCGATTAATCGTTACAATTCATCGCCGGTTGATGAAAGTCCAAAAAAAGAATCCGTTTTATCAACAATAGGTTAGAAAGAATACATGAAATATATTAAAAAATTTTCTTACGAAATATTTGATATTTCTTTAGGTCAATCGATTTTACGTAATTTGACTACTTCTCCATTTAGTCAAAAGAAAAATAGCCCCAGTGTGCAACCAAATCAAATTGATCCGTTATGGCGTATGCCCACAACACAGGACGTTTCTTTGGCTTTTGATACATGTGATGCGAATAGTTCTCCTACAACGGGCTTAAGCTCTGATTCACCAGCCTTGCAACGCAAAAGGTTTCAGTTGGGCAATGATGCGAAAGGAAATATGAAAGCTGTCAAGAAAGCATCTATGGAGACGACATCAGTGGAGAAGCAAGAAAATAAACCCTCAATGATACCGTTAACGAAAAACGAAGCCCAGCAAGCACGTGTTCCCGGCAATCACAGTCCTATAGGTAAATAATTAAGAAATTTTATAATAAGAATATAGATTTAATTTTTGTTGTTTAGTCCTTCAACGATTTTATCATCAACAAAATCAATTGCGCGAAAAAGAGATGGAACGTCAGCATCATCACTATACTAATGTGTATAGCAAACATTCACCCTCGGAGGTCACAAATCCATTTCATACAAATTTCTATCAAACAACATCGTCATCGGCATCACCCCAGCAGCTGCAGCAGCAATATAATTCCCATATACCTATTGCATCGACCTCAACTTTATCATCGTATTCAACATCTAGTCAGTCATCAACCCAATCTTCACAATGTTCACAAATTGGTGGTGCTGGTGATGCCACAAATCAAGGGCCAAGAAGTTTACCTTTAACCCTCAACGAGGCAAAAACTTCACCTTCGCCCACATCACCCAACACGTTAGGCTTTGGCACGACCACAACATCGCCCACAGCCAATTTGCAATATCAACCACTGCCTCAACAATATTTAAATAATTCAACAACACCCCCGTATTATACAGCTGTCGGTGGTGGCATGTTGCGTAACTCTAGATCACCTGCCACATCACCTGAAACACTGTCGGATTCTGCGGTACTCAGTAAACAGCAACAAAATCCCCGAATGATAAGTGTCACAAGTCCTACGGTTACAAAATTGAGTAAATTATATAATCAACGTTCAGGCTCAGCTTCAGCCTCTTTGGCCAATGCTAATACAACGTCAGCAGCAGCAGCTGTAGCGTATAAGGAGAATAATTTTAAACCTGAAAATGGTAAGTTGGATTTTGGTTGCTTTTTTAGCTTTAAATGCTTGTTGGTTGGACCTTAAGTTGGCTTTAACTGCACTTAATCGCAAATCTTTTTTTCTTTCTTTTAATCTTTATACATACATATGTACATTCACACTTACAAATATAAATATACATATATTTTTCTTTTTTTTCCTCCCCTCTGCTCACTCACATTACCATTTACAAAATCAATCAATAAAAAAAAAATTATGCATCTCTTTCGCACATTTTTGCATCCTTGTTTATGAAACTTCTGCCTTGTGTGCTCTGCTTTCTTTATATTGAAACTTTACGGGGTCTTTTTTGAACTGAACATTGGCCACAAACAAAAAAAAATCTCTAAAAAAAATACATTTATGCTACTCATTATATGCGCTGTTGTGTTCTGTGTTCTGTTGTGTGTTTGTTTTTTGAAATGCTTTAGGCTGGTTTAATACACTGGCTGGTGCTATGAAACGCCAGTTATCACATTATGTTAAATCACAAACCAATAATAATTCTCCAAATTCAAACTCAGCTACATCACCCACAAATGGCCTACAAACTGTGGGCCATGACATGACAGCCGAACGTAAGGCTAAACTATACTATCGTACTATGTCGTGCGGCAGAAATAGTTCGAGCAATAGTCAGACAACATCACCTTCTACTGAAACCACTAAGGCAGCGGCAGCGGCAGTGGCAGATGCAGAAGGTTTTCAGGAGGGATCTAGTGCGGCTGGTTTCATTAGGCGTTATGCAGCCACTGGGGGTGCTGGTTTAAATGTTAATACAACCGGTCCGAGCTCTTCGTTGCCAGGCACATATACACCTGCCCATATTTTAGCGAATCTAGATCGCAGACATCGCTCGCCTGATCCACCACCACGCTACAATCGTGGTCAGTCACCGCTGCTGTTGCGTAAAAATATTTTGGAGTTAAGTGGCCAACCACCAGGCACTTCGCCCATGTTGAATAGAAGGTAAGGTTTTTAGCAAAGATTTTTTGTTTGTTTTTATTTAGAAACGAACAAAAGCTATAATAAAGTATTTTTTTAGATTTGTTAATGCTTCGCCGCCTTTGCCACCACCCCGACGCGGTTCGGAGAGTGTACCCGGTTCGCCACAACATTTTCGCACACGTATTCACTACACACCCGAACCACAAAGGCGTATTTATCGTTCTATAGATCAATGAGTAGCACTGCAAATAATGGTTATGTGATATTGGTATGGATTCGTTGATGATGATAATTCTACGGCTGGCGGCGACACTACCAAAAATACATATGTCTCCAGTGAAGCAGATCTAACAAATTTTGATCTCGATGGACCCTCATCGTCTGCAACAGCCCGAGATTTTCTAGCTGCCACAGGTGGTATACGCAGTTTCTGTCACAGTGGTAGTGTAACCGAACGTTTGGATTCAGTTATCCCTACATCGTCAAAAGGAAGGGAACTGGTAGTAGATGAAGGAATTGATTGTATACCAGCTTCTGCACCGGCATTTTCATCGTTATCTTTGGATGCCGACGATATAAATACGGCTCATATGCGTCGTGCAAAATATTGGTTGCAAAAGTAGCAGCTTTTTGTTTTGTTTGGCCGCCTTCGAAAAAAATGTTTGTGTATTTTTTTTTCATTAATTTTGGGCCAAAGCTGTTGGCAAGTTTTAGGTTTTTTTTCTTTTGCTTTTTTGCTAAGATAATTATGATATAAACCATAGTACTATATATGTACATACATACATACATACATATAGGGATAGACTATAAAATTCGGATTTTATATACATACATACAAATTATTTAAAAATTCAACGTAAATACTTTTTAAATAATTTGTAATATCTGCATATGTTCATATGTACATATGCTATATATATATATTTAAAAAGAGAGAAAAATATATAAAAAATAATAAAACAACACCAAAAAAAAAGAAAAAAAAATTGAAATGAAGCAATATTAATGACAAAAAGTAAACGAAAAAGTAAAAATAGTTTTAATAATAATAAACCCTAATACAACAAAACGAATTAAGTTTAAATATAAAACAAAACAAGCAAATGTGTTTAAGGAAAATATTTAAGCCTTAAATCATTCACTCCTTAATTAAAAAAAA
>NDXZ01048335.1:0-10601 GCA_003055125.1 Paykullia maculata
TTGACAGTTACGGGTGTGAAAAAAATCTTGCTGCTATAGACTTGCAAATACCTTTAATGGGATCAAATTAAACGCGCCGTAACTGTCAATAAAGACTGTTTTGATTTGTTTTACGAATAAAATAAAATACAAAACCAGAGTTCAAAAATATCGATATAAAATTGCAAGAAAATATATTGATGTATCGATATATTGCAAAGTAACATATCGACGAAATATGTATATCGATTGATTTTAAAAAAAATATCGATATATTGATGTTTCGATATTTTTGCCCAACCATAGTTTTTATTAGCTTATTTCGAAAATGATTTACACGTTGCCGGGCTTTCATTTCATTAGAGCACTGAATAATAAAAGCTTTAAAAAAAGTTAACAAATATGCGACTCTAGTTGCAATTAAGGTTTATAAGCAAAGAAAACATGTGCTTTTGCAATAAGCTTTGGTGAACGTTTTTATTATTTTAACAGGGTCACTGGACATAAGTTTTTGTTTATAAAAAATAAGCAAAAAGCAAATAAAAGTAACATTTCGTCTGCTGAAATATTTGTAGCTTAATCCGGTGGCTTCGTATGTCAGTGGGACTGCAAGTAGACTTTGTAGACGAACAGGAAATATTTGAACTTTTTGTATAATTTATTTATTGAACTGTTTCACAAACTGGTTCTTCGATTCGCCTTATTGAAATGGTTTCTTTATTTCAACTAATTTCAATAAGATATAAATTATTATTTTTGGCAATTAATTGTACAATTTGTATTAAAGCGGTAAGAGGTGGCTTCAAAGAGTGTTTAATCATTTGCGTATGCCTCTACAAATATTATGTATATATATATATTTTTATTTTTGTATATTATCCATTTAATTATATTTTAGAAATTAGTTTAGTTAATAAAAGGCAAACCATTAGCTATCAGATGACATTTAAAGGCTAGAAATTATGTAAATTAATTATTAAAAACTAAGCCTTACCCGTAAACGGCTTTGACATAATCAGACTCACTATTACTTTGAGCATAAATACTGCGGCCCATTGCGGTTTCTACATAAAACAAAAAAACAAAAATTTAATTATTAAAAAAAATTTATACATATTTATGTACATATGTAAAAAGAATAAGAGAATTGATATGTTTTATATACCCTTATGCCAAAGATCACTGCCATTAGTTAACTGGCAATGGTTTTGCCAATAATATTTTATTTACAACTCTTATGCCCATGTTAAGGCACCAAAAGCCCGCATTAGTTAAACAATAGTTATCATTTTAGTTTACAAATATGTAGTTGACTAATGACTGTGAGTTTCGGCCTAAATGTTTTTAAGTTCTCTTTTGAATCTATTTGCAACAAAAATTATTAACATATGCTTACCACACACAATATCTAGAGTACACAGTGTAACGTATGGGAAAATGTTGAATGCCTCAGATGACAGTTCTTTTTCGAGTTTTTTCGTTAATATAGCACTTTGCTCATTAAAGACATCAATAAAATCATCCAAAATTTTAAAATGAAAGGCAGGTGTTAAAATCTAAAACGAAAACCAACAAAATTTAAAAAAAAAATAAGAAAACATTAAATTAAATAAATAAAAAGAAACAAAGAAAGGAAATTAATTAACAAACTTTGTACATACTTAAATTTCGATGTACGCATATGTAGAAGCACAGACGTGTATACATACATATATGAACATATGTAAGTACGTGAATTATAACATGTAAAAATAAATACTTACACATGCAAATTCAAAATTAACAACTGTAGCCATTAAAAAATAACAATAAACCAAAAAAGATGGTAAATACCTACATATAAGTTTTTTTTTGCTTTTTTCATTTCTTTGTACTTACTTTTCTTCTTGAGTGCCATTTCCTGCCGAAACTAGTCAACAAACCAGTGCCTAACCAGGGACGTAAATAATCGTAATCGTGACTTTTATCAATAAACTTTTGGCTGTTTAGTATGGGCTAAAAAACACATGTCAAATATATTAATTAAAAACGTTATTATGAATTTAAAACGAATTTTTCATACCTCAACTGTTTCAGGATCGGATAACATTATATAGGGAATAGTGCCTTGCCATACTTTATTTACACCAAAACGTTTCCCCCACAAACTCTTGGAACCTGTTATACGGGCAAATAATTCTAAAAGAAAATAACAAGAAGAAAACAAATCGAATTAAATATTTATATTAAAAATAGGTTATAAAATTTGGATAGAAAATATTTTGATGGTACTAAAAAGGCTCTAATACGTTTTGCTCAATTATATGTGTTAACAGGTTTTAAATAAAATTAACGATTAAAAATTTTATATCTAAAATGGGCACTTTTAAAATAAAAGGACTAATTGATACTTTTTTATATACATATGTAGTATGTACATTAGGGTTAGAGTAAATTTTTTTTGTTGAATTTCAAAGAATGCCGGCCGGAATATTGTGACACTAGGTCTCAAACTTCAGTGCTGAAAATTTGAGCCAAATCGGACAACGTTTAATGAGCGAGCATCGAGGTCAAAAGTCAGATATATGCAAATTTTGCAATTTATATGAAACAAATTTTTAAAGCTCCTGAATTTTATATATTATATATTATATTAATAAAAATTACATTTAAAAATGTTTATGGAAATTAACCCTAGTATCCCTTTAGGGTCAAAATGACCCACAAACTGTATTATCTCTAAATTCTTGAATATTCTTCATTATTTGGTGGAAATTAATAAATACCTTTGTGTTAATAAATGAATTACAATAAAAAAATTTTAATCAACTCTATGCCAAATTTTTGGGTCAATGTGAACTTTACAAACTTGAGTTAAAAAATTTTACAATTTTTTTATTGCAGTTTATATATTTAAACAAAAGTAGTTATTCATTTCTGCCAAATAATGAAAAATATTAAAGAAATTAGAGATAATACAGTTTGTGGGTCATTTTGAACCTAAGGAGATACTAGGGTTAATTTCCAAAAAATTTTTTAACGTACTTTTTATTAAAATAAATTTAGCTACCTATAGTTTGTAAAATAATGTACAAAGTTAACGAGTTTCAAATATTTATATTATATAAATTGTAAACTTTGCATTTATCTGACCGATTTGGCATTTTTGACATTTTATATAAACCATTGTCACTCTAATGCACATAGTACTTTTTGAATTTCTAAATTTGGTGATTGATTCTGAGGGGGACAAAATGGTTCTTTTTTATATTTTTTGGCAAAAAGATACTTTTTCAACTTTTATAAAAGCATTTGTTTGCATTTTTTTTAATTTATAAACTTAGAAATGTTAAATTAGGGGCTAAAACAAAACAGAATCCACCCTATGTGTGGATTCATAGAATTTTATTTCAAATGCTTACACCTCAACCTAAATCAGCGCGCTAGACGTTGTGAAGCTGTCAAAAATTCGTATGCCCATACAAATGAAGCAAACCGAAATGGCGCGGCGTCAGCGCGTTGTAATTGGAAATCCGATATTGACAACGCGCTAGGAAGTTAAGTTGGATGCGAATGGTTTTGTTATTGTGAAAAATAATGTCATTTTAGCTACTTTCATGTCAAGTCTAGCGATTTACTCACTATTTCATATGTTTTTAGTTATGTTTTGTTTAAAAGTTAAGTTAATATTTCTGTTCATGAGACAACTTTTACGCTCTTATTTAGGTAGGTCACTTCGGCGTAAACACTAGAACGCAACGCTCAACGCTCTAACTTAGGTTGGACTGTTAATTATACAAAAACTTTTTTAAACACATAAAAAAATTTGAAACTATGGAATTAATTTGTAAATATATTTTTTAGTGTCGTTTACTATATAATTGAAATTAATGTATTAAATGTATTTTTTAAATTAATATTTTTGTTTAAACTGAAAGAAACAAATTTTTTTGGTTAAAAGAAATTTTAAAAACCACATATTTTCTTTATTGTCAAATGTTTGTATTAAATTTGAATATATAGACGTATTTGTAATTAAAAATATTTCTTTATATTAATGTTTTGCAATTTTTATATACAGATATATGTACATACATATGTATATATAAGTTGGATTACATATGTTTATTTCTCTTATTATTGAAATAAATCCTAAAACATAAATAAAAACCCGTGATGCCAAGAAAGTTTGGAAGTTCCTAAGGCTTTGGTGTTTCATGGTAATTTTTCTCCAAAAGATTGTAAAATTCGTAAAGGTAACCTTTTTTTTTAATTCCCGTTAGCTAATTCCAAAATAGTTAGCTAATATAATACGTTATCTACCTGTCTCAAAGACGATAACTACCTTGTGTATCTAACTCTGAACCTTGTCCAATTCGCTCAACTAGGAATTTCAGAACTTCATACACGTGAATTTTTAGCCCCTAAATCATCAAAATAACTAAAAATTTCCCATATTAAATTATTTAAAAATTTGTTTGTATTAGACAATATTAAAGCACGTGATATATTAAATTAACATAGTGGTTTCGTTTTCAACAAAAAACTTCTTTATTTAAGATAAAAAAAACGTTAAAAGTAGAAAAATATTGGGAAACAATTGTTAGCCCAATTAAATCAAATTCAATTCTTCCTCGAAATTTTTTTAATTTAAATTTTATTATTAAAAGACGCAAATAAAATAATTTAAAACCAAACCAGTCACTTAAAAACTGGTCCTTTATAATAATTATTCAACATTTAAAATTCATATTCAAAGTGACTTAAAAAAATTCTGTTTCAATCATATAAATAAATTTCACAAACTTTATGAAAACAAAATAATTTAAAGAACCTTTGATGCATAAACCTACCAAAAAATTTCCTTAATGAATTTGCATCATCATTTAAAAAGACAAAATTTTCTGTATTCGACTATTGCCACAACGTACAAATATACAAATTTTTATTTAATTCGTTTAATTTAATATTAAGCAAACAGAAAGTTTAAATAATTACGTAGTTTAATTTTTGGTCGCTTTTATATACAGTCAGAGTTAAAAACATTTAGACATAAAATTTTCAATTTGAAAAATGCGTTTTTTATAGATACTTTTTGTGCACCTTTTAAAATAATTTTTAACAACTGGATGGCCTTGAGTTAGAAAAATTGCTAACAGTAATAAAAAATAACTAAATAAATTTACTTGTTTATTTTTTAATGTTCTTTTATGTTCTTTTGTTATATAATCGTCATTATGATATTCAACATTATTAAGTAAAATAATTAATATTAGAAAATGATTTAACATGAATTAAGAAAACACAAAATTCCCTCCTATCAAAAGCGGAATGTCAAAATTTATCATTAAAAAAAATATAAAATCAAGTTTTTATTTAAATTCTAAATCACTTCTTTTATAAATTCCAAGTTATTTTTCTGAACGTTTGTCCATTTATTATATTTAAGAACTGTAGCATTTCGATCTGATAATAACGAATCAATGTATGAGATAAGTTTTATTATAAGAACTTAAAAACAAAAACAAAATTTAAAAATAGGTTGGACCTCTATTGTTTAATATACATAGGTATGTTGGAAATATGTAAATATGTACATACATATGTATGTATGTGTGTATGTATTAATGGAACTGTGTATATTTAAAACTATTTGTTAGTTCTTTCAAAAATGTGAATCATTATTGCATTTGCTTAGACTCGCCTTATTCTTGTTCTTTTTCTACAACTTCAACTTCTTAATATTCATCTCTCATAAATGGTCTGTGGTTCACCTTGGTTCATTTTCTGGTGTGTTGTATTACTATTTTTGTACCACAACCACTAAAGTTATAATTAACAGTGATTGATTTTTTTTACAATAATTGATCTTAGAATATTTCACGAATGCTTAATTATTATATTAACTCATGTACATACATATGTATGTGTTTATGTATGTTATTATGTTTTTTTTAATTTGACAAAACATAGAATTTAAAAAATTTGTTTTTTTTTAATTTTTAAAATGTTCTTAGAACATTTAAAACCAAAAAACTACTTGTTGCTTCTATTGCTTTTTTATTAAACAAGTTGCAGAGCCCCGGTGCGCTTCGCTACTCTTAACTAAGAACTAAGAACTAAGTTGGTAAAGTTTTTAAAGGGATTTGGAATTTTTTTTTTAAATAGTTATTGCATTCTGTTCCGTGAGTTTTTAAGAACATCGTTAACTGTCAATGTGATCTTTAAATCACTGTTTTTTTTTAAGTGACTGTGATCACAGTTTGTTACTTTTTACATCTTTTTGTTTTTAACTTCTTTTAAATGAGAAAAATGTTCTTTTTAATAGTGATTGTGTTACTGTTTATTACGTTTTAGTGTGAACATCTTTCTAGTTCAGTTTCTGTTTGTGATTTTTGCTTGCACTAACGCATACTGGCATTTTACTCAATACTACTTGTTGGCTGTTAGTTAATGTTGACACGAAAAAAGAGACTGTAAAATTGCAAAAGTACAAAAACATTACTTCACAAAGTAAACCATAATAAATTAAAACTAACAACATCTCAGGTAACAGTTACTTAACATTTTATGTCACTGTTGCTACAATACTACGTTAACTTTTACAAAGCCATTGTTCCGATCTCGATGTTTGTTCTGCTTCCGCTCATTTATTTTATGACGACGTACATTAATAAATAAATTACTGAAACTTAATCGGAAGATTGTCATTATCACTGTTTGCAACATATACATTAATAACCATTTACTTTTTATGAAAGGTTCAACGCGAACTGTTCCATTTTCAGTCGGACTATTGGAACTACAAACTCCGCCCGCAGAGTATTTCAACCAATTTTTGCATGATCACGTAAAAATCGTCTAAGAAATTCGCTTGATATATAGCTCTAGCTCCCGTCAGTAACTCTTTCGAAAACCACCTTAGCGCTCCTAAAACTGTATTAAAAACAAGATAATTTTCATGTTATTACAAGTACTTTTCTTTGCAAAATGCTTTAATTTTTATCGGTCAATAATACCGTATTGTCGGAATCGCAATAAAAATTCAGCGCAAACAACTTAAAATATTATGTTGTTTGTATCAACTTTGAATGTTTAAAGATTTTGCAATTCTATTTGTAGATATTTAAATGATAATTTATTTTTAACATATTTTATTGCTCTTAATTAATACAGAATTTCAATATGTAACCGAGTTTTTTTTTATAAATATGTATGTATAATAGTTCTGTTTTGATGGAAAAAACCAAAATCAATATACAACAAAGTAATATTTAGAATAATTTTGTCAAAATTGTTTTCGATATTAAGAAAGTGTTGCGAAATAAACTTTTTAAAATACAGGCAAATATTCCTAAGAAGGAATTAAATTAAGAATTTTAAATAAAAGGGACCTGTCACTTTATAATGGTGTTATTATTCAGTTGATAAATACTTTTAAAAGGATTATGTGGTTTTAAAGCAAACATTTTGTTGAAATTAGAAATTAACAAAAAGACTCCAAAAAAAGGAAAAGCTTATGCTCTAATTAATGTTCATAAGAGTACATACATATTTAAGAAGTTAATTAAAAAGACTTTTACTACAAAAAAGCTGTTCAGAAAATTATATAAAAAAGGGTTATGATCAATTGGTTACGTATTATATTGGAAACTGAAGATTATTCCAAATATTAAGTTGTAATAATTAACACAACTAAGTATACCATAATAATTTGACATAAGCAAGCGATGTTTTTTAGCTCTTAGATACTTTGTGAAGCGATCGTCCGTATTTTAGTATAATCTTAAAAAATTTATTTTCAAGAACCATCTGTGACTTTTGTGGCAGATTTAACAACAATAAACATAAAATCGTTTAAATTCAAAATTTTTAAGACTCAAACCAGTTTAAAAATTAACATATAAAATTTACTTCTCCAAAGTGTTGTAAGTCACAGTAGAAATGGTTAAGTTAAGAATATTTAAAAAATATTGCAAAGATACAAGGCTTTGCATCGCTAGAAGCTCCTTCTCTGGAGTAACACCTTACGGTGTTAACTAAATAAAAAAACAAGACTTTTCATATTTGGGTTTTATTTTTGTTGTAAGCAACTGCATTTTTTTAAAGTTTAACCAGCCCAAATGGCAGTCTATGGCAGTTTATCTGATTATATTCGATGCCCCGTTAAAGGTTAATTATGTTTTTTTTTAAAGACAACTTTTAATAATAAAATAGCAGTTTGTGTATACTCACATTTGTTTATTAAAAAAAAAATTTTTGGTTTTTATCTTAAAATTAAATTTATTAAATATTACAAAAAATTTATCTGGCATAAAAAAAATAAAAAAAAGGATTATTGTGTCACGCCATTTTTCGCTTCCGCTTTGGGATAAAAAATCAATGCAAGTTTCATCTCATTAGTCTATGACTAAATAAATGTTTAAAAGTTAAACGACTGAAATTACAATTTATTTAAAACATTAAAAAAACAAAGTCAAGATATCGTCTATAAATAATTCGTGAATTAATATCCCTCATATGTATTTATGTATGTATGTAAGTGGTTCATAAAGACATTAGGTATGTATTTGAAGACTCTAAGTTTTAAATTAATTTTAAATTATTAAAAGAAACATATTAATTTTTAAAATATATGTAGTTCTTATTAACAAAATTTTCTTATTTGTTCATCACTTTCTGTCTTGTATAGACAACGTTAAAAGAAATGTATAAAGACCAAAAATTAAAACAGAATTTTATAAATTATTTTTGAACAAAGTTTTAAGTGTCCATTCTTTAAAAAAATATATGTCATAATAATATCTTTTAAATATATTACTTTTTAAAGTTTGTTTACCTCAAAAAGTTTTCTAAATTGCTGCTTTTAGCAACGCAATAATTTATTTATGTATAAAAATATTTACATATTTTAACATTTTGCATTTAAATATTTAATAAAGCTGTCCGAAATTTAAAAATGTGTCGTATATTCAAATACAAGTAAATACAAATATAAGTTTTTTGTAGCAGCTCTAGTTTAGAAAAAAGGAAAAAAAATGTTAGAACAATAGCTGAGCCATCAAGGCTAGCGCCCATCATCAGAAAGAATAATCACTGCGCCAGGTTTCAGGGCAAATTACGACATATCCTTATACCTTTATACAGTATTATGCGCCCACAGAAATTGCGACCACCGATGAAAAGGAAACTTTTTAACAACAAATATACACAGCTCTTAACAGAACACATCGCAGGGATATAAAAATAGTCATGAGGGACTTTAATGCAAAAGTCACGTATAATCCATCCACTTGCAATATAATCGGAAACCGTGAGTTCAAGTATACTGCCAACGATAACGGCAACTGGTTTACTAATCTTTGCGCAACGCTTGACGAAATTCCCCCACAAGAATATACATATGTATACATGGGTTTCCTCAGGCGCACAATATAAAGCACATAAGTTAAATAGATTAGTGTATGTACCGTCACATCGTGACATTACCAGACAATGGTCCAACCATGATATGTGTGTGACTTGCAAGTAACACACAGGTAGCAACTTATCCACCCAATTATGATTCTGGATAATATAGTAGGCACCTAACTTAAGAGCTCGGGCTATCTAGGTTCCCTTTTGCTACCTATTATAAGGACCGGCTGACCAAAGTCTGTCACTAGCTCAAGCATCAGTCAGGACTCCGACCTTCTTTGCACAGCATGTGTTATTAGTAACACTCATAGAGATGTTTATTCAACCGTCCGAAGGCGAATATCAGACAAATTGACATTTCTTCCTGCTAGTCCAACATAAATGCGAAATCAGGTATCAAACCACAGTCACCACGTGGACCCCAAAGGTACCTCAACCAATTAACCAGTCCAGGACAAGTCCTGGGGGCTCACTGGTTCCCGTGGTACCAGACTGATTCTGGTTTAATTCAACAATGTCGACACAAACTCACGATCACAATATCACCTCAGAATGGGAAAGCGTAGAAATGCACTAATAAGAGCAGTTACTTCATCAGTCGATGTAAGGAAGTAGTGGATTTCAGATCAAACCTAGGATAAAATAAAAGCACATAAATGTACGCTACAACTCATCAACTGCTGTAATAGCGTGCTCAGCAAGAACTGACAAAATAATTTTCTTGTCCAATTAGCCGAACGACGAAACGACCTTCAAAAACATATAAAGCTATTGCACCTGTAATTTCAACAAAAAGAAACACACACCCACCACTATTCGATTTACAAGAAAATCTCCTTATCGCCACAGACCAACAACTTCGTAGATGGAAGAAGCATTTTGCTGCCCAACAAAACAGTACAATTGAAAATGTAGACGACAACTTTCTACTTCCATCGCAACACACGGAAATATCAGCCGCAATCATAAAACTAAAATGAAATAAATCAGCCGAAACAGATAACATAACCCCAGAATTTTTAAGATTAACTGCTCATGGATTGCAAATATAATTACATCATTGATCTGCAATGTATGGACTAATAAAGAAATCCCAAACTGTTGGACCGAAGGCCTCTTAATAGCTAATCCGAAGAAAGGAGAGCTTTGAGATTGTAAAAACTGGCGGGATATAACCATACTAAATATATATATAAATTCCCGTAGTTCCTACAAGGAGCATAGGG
>NDXZ01048345.1:0-13424 GCA_003055125.1 Paykullia maculata
AGCTCTATCCGTTTGGGCTGTGCGATGATGAATCAGTCAGTCAGTCAGTAACGTTACTCTTTTATATATATAGATAAATGATTGAATAAATGGGGAACATGGTTGGCAGCTGTAAAGTACTATGGTAAAAACTTTGAGCAATTCAAAGATATTGTAGCAGGGCTCAACGATGATAATGCAATGTCAATAATAAAAAATTAAAAACAATATTAAATTTATCAAAAATTCAAGCAACATAGTGTTTGTGTCTTCCAATTATGGCTTTATGGTTAACACTATAATGAAATAACAGATGATGCCATAAATAAAATTTATGATGTAGAAAGTCATAATTTTAAATCGACATATGTATTTATTAGCAACATACAAGTATTTAGAAGTTGCAAAACATACGCAAAAAATACATTCAAAACATTTAAGAGCGTAATAAATAGTTACTTGAAATCAAGTGCATTTTACTTTGCAAAACAAAAATAAATAAGAGACAACAAGTAAGAGATTGTATTCAAATGAAATGAACCTGTTTTCATTTGAACATATAGAATCAATAGAGCCAAACAACAACAAAAAAAAAGTTTCTTCGACTAAAAGAAATTTACATTTTGAGAGGATTAATATTTACTTCCCACAGCATTGTAGTGGATATATTAAAGCAGGTGCTTTACAAAGGCTGTATAAAGTTCAAAATCAATAAAGTGTTTAAAAAAACTTTAGCTTTTTTTTTTGTTTGAGATAAAAAGAATGCGCTTTAACAAACGAAAAAAAAAAAGATTTAAAGCTGTTTTTCCTCTGACGTCAAGAATCAATTCAATTTACAAGATTAATCTTCTGTATGAGCGAAAATAAAACAATAAGTTTGTTTTTAGGATCGCACTTTTACAATAGATCATCAGGCCAACACATTTTTAATGGATGGTAAACCCTTTCGCTATGTTTCCGGATCATTTCATTATTTTCGAGCGGTGCCCAAAGCCTGGCACAAAAGGTTACGATCAATGAAAGTGGCTGGTTTAAATGTAATCGATACGTAAGCCTATTCCCGCTAATATCATTTCAATATATTTTTTTTAAATTAATATTTGAAATGTTTTTAAAAACAAGTTACGTTGAATGGTCTTTACATAATCCACAAGATGGAGTTTACGATTGGTCGGGTATTGCTGATTTGGAAAAATTTATAAAATTGGCCCAGAGAGAGGGCTTTTATGTGATATTACGACCTGGCCCTTATATCTCTGCGGAAAGAGATAATGTAAGTTTTTTTATTCCTGTACAAAAAATTGATTTATTTTTTCTTAAAAAAATATTTATTCAAATAATAGGGTGGTTTACCTTATTGGCTATTTGGTAAATATCCCGGTATACAAGTACGTACCAGTGATGCCAACTATACTGGCGAAGTGTCTATGTGGTATAGCAAATTAATGCCTAAAATGCAACGTTTTCTGTATGGAAATGGTGGACCGATTATAATGGTTCAGGTGGAGAATGAATATGGAAGTTTTAGTGCCTGCGATTATGATTACATGCAGTGGTTAAGGGATGAAACTTTAAAATATGTAGACGATAAGGCTGTACTCTTTACCACTGACTATCCAGCGAAAGAATTAGAATGTGGCAAAGTGGATAATGTATTTGTTACCGTCGATTTTGGCATTGATGAAAGTGGGTAAAACTCTTTTTTAATGTATTAAAAAGTAGAAATGCTTTAACGTTTGTTTTCCTTACAGCTAACGATCTGAAGAGGGTCTGGAATACTTTAAGAGCTGTCCAACCGACTGGCCCCTTAGTAAATTCAGAATTTTATGTCGGTTGGCTTACCCATTGGCATGAAGACAATCAAAGGTTGGATCCCCAAGCAGTAGCAGATGCGTTGAAGTATTATATAAACCTACTTGTTCTTGATTACAATTGTAATTGTTTTAAATCTCTTTTTATTATTTTTAGAACAATGTTGGCCTCCAATGCCAGTGTTAATTTATACATGTTTTTTGGTGGCACCAATTTTGGCTTTACAGCTGGCGCCAACGCTTTTGGTGATAATAAATATATGCCCGATATCACTTCCTATGATTATGATGCCATCTTAGATGAACAAGGAAGTCTAACAGCTAAATATCATTTAGTACGCCAGGTTATAGGCCAATATCTTCGACTGCCAAAGCTGAAGCCTATAAAAGAACAAACCTATGCTTATGGTAAAGTGGACTTACACCCTGTCCTAAATTTACTGTCCAAAGAAGGTCGTGCTGCACTGGGCAACACTGAGGTCTCAATATCAGTTAAACCCAAATCGTTTGAAGAACTAAATCAAAATTCTGGTTTGATTTTATATGAAACCGATGTGAAAAATATCGATATTAAAAATTGTACACTGATTGTTAATGATTTGAGAGACCGTGCTTTAGTCTATGCGGATCAGGAATTTATGGGAATTTTATCTAGACAGAAAGGAAATTTTTCTTTAGCTCTTAATAAGGTTTCTGGTTTGAACCTACAAATATTGGTAGAAAATCAAGGACGTATAAATTATCATATAGCCAATGATACGAAAGGCATTTTGGGAGCAGTAACATTACAAAATTCTACTGGATCAACGATCAACTTAGAGAATTGGCTACACATAAGATATCCCTTAGAAGAAGCTAATATAGAACAATTATTAAAGAGCCCTTTAAGACCTTTTGCGGAATATAACAATATTTTATACCAGGGACCCAACGTATACTATGGAGAATTCTCGGCTCAAAAGGCATTTCATACATATCTCAATCCCACTGGTTGGGGTAAGGGTGTGGCTTATATAAATGGTTTTAATTTGGGACGTTATTGGCCTTTAGCTGGACCCCAGCTGACCTTGTATGTACCTCAAGAAATCATAGTAAAAGGCCGCAATACTTTAGTTATTGTAGAATATGAACAAACTAATCGTATTAGCCAGAATGTGGGTCCTTATGTTACTTTAGATAATAAGCCTCAGTTGGATACATAACTAAGTCAAATCTGTTTTGATATTCATACATAAGAATGTATGTAAATATGTAAGTAATTGTAATATTTAAAATTGTAAAGTAAGTGATATTTAAAGAAAAGAGACTACTTCTATTATTTATTTACTATTTGTATTTATTTAAGTGTTAATCAATATAAACATGTGGCCTTATGTTCCTTATAGGAACTAAGGGACATAATCTATAATATAAACATAAGCCCAAGTCTAATCACCTTAACGTCTTACCTGTGAAGAGATAATAAAAATATACTCTGAAAAGGTAAAATTCCCGACAATAGACAAATGAAATGTAACTTTGAACCCAGTCAAGGTTTCCATATCATATCAAGGTTTCAGTTAATTCCAAAAGGTGCTTAAAAATTATAATAATCTTTCTAAGATTTAACTGTTCGGTTTTTTAAAGTCACATACTTGTATAAATAAGTTTCAGACTCTCGAACCCCTTAAGAAAGACAGACGTCAAGAAATCCAGAAATTTACGGACAATGTCATTAAAACAGACACAAATGGTTAATATCACTGGCGGCGGTCTACAATCCAAAACTACACCATACAGCTTATCTTGGCCCTTTAAGCTTCCTGAGCGACATTCTAAAATCAATTTAAATAATAGAGGTATTTGTTTAAATTATTACATAAAAGTTTAAGAGTTTAAGAGGCATAAGAGGCGTTTAAGCGATTAAACGAATACTCCTAATATATTTTAATGTTTGCTAGTAACAACGACCGAATAAATAACTTTTTTTCAATTCTTTTATAGAACTTTTTCGATTGATTCTTTTCTTTTTAAAAGTTTAGGCATAACAGTTTAAATGTGACAAATCTAATGATAAATTTACTATGCAGGCACCTTCATGGATAGGGGGTTCTAAAGGAATATTCGACATTAAAAACAAACCTTAATTATTACGGAACTAAAAGTAATTGTTCATTTAATGATCAGGTACTTATTTTGTATCTTATCAATGTGAACAAGAGTCTTGAACACAAATGGGTTAAAAAACAACAAGAAAAAGTGCACTTCTATGTATTTTTAGATAACAATACTTTTGTTAATAAATAAGCTATTGATTTTAAAAATGGCATAAGTCTATTTAAAAAAAATAATATTTTTTTAACAAGCAACATCTAAAATAACATAATTGTTTGCTTAGAAAAAGTCAAAATTTTTTTTATATCAAAAATTTTATGTTTTATTAGTATGTACTTAATTAAAAATAATTTATCAGTTTTAATCAAAACTCATACGTTTTTTTTATTTTTATTCGATTTTCTGTTACTGCAAATAATTAACTCTGTTATCGCTTTTTAAATTTTCCAACTTAATTTGTTAAAACGAAGGTAAAAGAATTCAAAAAGATTTTCAATCGCTTAGATAGAAAGTTGTTTTATTATTAATAATTATGATAATATTTTGATTTCTCTAATTAAAATCGAAAGTTTTTTATGTGAAATATACAGAAAAAACTAAAATATTAAACTTTCCATCCCTGTAACTAACATATGTATGTTCATCTAATGTGCGAACCAGCCTTGCCATTTTGATAAGTTTTAAACAAATATGGTAAGTTTTTTTTGCTGGATGTCTTAAAGCTAACTTATTTTTGTTGTGTTTTGTTTTTTTATTTTTTTAAAAAAGAATAAATAAATATTACGAATTATTTTAAAGGTTATTTTATGAAAAAATAGTAAGTTAGTTGATATTAATTAAATCAAATATAATTTAAAGCTGAAAAGGTAAGAATATTTATGTTAAAAAATAAAATTAAAACTTAAGTGCAAACAACAAAAAAGAAAAATTATTTTGAGACTTTCTTTACTTTGTTGGTGATGACAACAAAACTTTAAAATGTATGTATGTATAGCCTTGCCTGTCACCCATTGTGAAGAGTATTACAAGAAAACTAAAGAGAGTTTAAAATTGAAGAGAATCTGGAAAACAATAAGAGCCATAGATACAGAGAGATCTAGAGTAACGTGTTGAGGTTGAAACTAATAAAAAGCAAACAATTGTTTTCACTAATGTTTTAATCATGGTGGAGTCTGGTGTCTTGGCAGTTTTAGTTGTGATCGTTATTTATAGAGTAATAACGCACTTCATTGGAGCGGCAGGCAATGTAAGCTTTACTTGATTTGGTGCACTTACATATATACATATGTGTGTATGTAAATTTATTTATGTGTGAATTTTATTTGTATTTTGTGTTATTAATGGCGTTAAAAAGGAAAACTACTGTATAAAAGTAGTTAAAATTAAGTGATTATCTTTACAAAAGTTTAAGCAAATATTCCAGGGTATGAAAAAAGCTATAAATTAAATAAATTTCGATTCTTATGGAATTTCGCTCTAAAACGAAAAAAGAACATAAATTAAGGCTAAAGCAATAAAACTTATAAAGTGAAAACTGTAAATTATTACTAAAAGTCAAAATAAATAAAAAATCAAATTATAAAAATAATTAAAATATCACTAGAAATTTACCCCAGGCTTATAAAACAAATTTTGTATGAAAGTTTTGCTAAATAAGCCTTCATTAACTTAAAAATTCATAAACTTATTATTTTATTAGTGCAATTAAAAATACACGATCTTTGCAGTAAAGTTATTAATATACATACATAATTATTTTATATACAAATGTTTGTGACAATATGTAATTGCTAGAAATAAGTTAAGCGGTTAAAGGGTAGCAAGTTGATCTCCCGTTGAAAAATAAAACATTTTTAATTAACTTACTATACTTACATATGTACATTAACGGATTTTCTTAGCCTACAAAGTTAAAAACATCGTTCAAAACATACTGGGGCTCACTTTGATAAATTGACATTTGTTAAGTTTTTAAGAAAAGGCGACCTTTTGAACGAACGTCTCTCATAAGTCTAAAGATTTAAAATTGAAAATTCTTTATATTTCACCAAAAGCTGTTGATAAAATTTCATTATTTCCATAAATAAAAGCAGATTAAATTGATCAGTAAAAATGCTTTAATTTTATTTTATTTAAAAAAAATTTATATTTATTTAATTAATAAAAATATACAGAAAGTTTGCACATCCGTGCATGGCTCACTTTACATTTTTAAGAAAATACTCTGATAAGTATAGCATGGGTTTTTTTTTTGTGTAAACATAACTATAAATAGAATTTTATTATTGAATTTGATTCGTTTTAATAATATTTGGTAGATTCAAAAGATATGATATCATAATGTCATAATTTTTAAAAATGTGAAAATTGTTTAAGATTATTTTTGTTACATTTTAAGTTCAAAAACCTGATTAGTTATGGCAGCAGCGTTTTTTGTTTATTGTGAAATTTTTTAAACTCAAAAAAAATATTAGAATATTATGACGATACGATGGCATACCGAAAAAGTAATTTTGTGCCTAATTTTATCCCATAGGTTTTATATTAAAACAAGTAAGAGCGCTGTATTTGGCTGTGCCAAATCTTATATACCCTTCACTGCGTGTGTTTACGTAAAAAAAAAATTTTTTTTTGCCTATATCTCGAAAATTTTTTTTTGCTTATATTTAAACATTTTTTTTATTGAAATTTCTCAAAAAACATGTCCTACACACAAATATAGTAATTTTTGTTTAAAAAAAAAAATTAAACAAAATTTTGTTTGCTTATATCTCGTTAATTGTCTGATTTTGGTGATTTTTAATAGCAAGCATCTCGGGAAAATTTCTGATCGTTTGATACCAATACCGTGTCCGTACGACATCGGGGGGCTGAGAAAAAATGATTTCAACAGACGGATAGACGGACATGGCTAAATCGACTTCCCTATCTAAAGGGATTCAGAATATATATACTTTATGGGGTCGCAAATGAATATTGTAGAAATTACAAACGGAATGATAAACATATGTATATACCCTTATCACCTTAGGTGAAGGGTACAAAAAAATATATAAAATCAGAACTTCAAAAGCCAGGTGCAGATCAATAAGCGTAAGATCCTCAATTCTTATTTGATTAGTAAATGTTTTTTTCTTTTTTAACTTTTGTGCAAAAAAATATATAAATTTTGTTTTTATGTAATTGTTATTGGCACCTTTTATGTAGATGCCCAAAAGTTTAATCTGGTATTAGTTGGTTACAAACAGAATGACAAACTTAACAGATCATTTACTTCGTCATGAATATAAAATCTTCTGTTCTAAGTCAGTGTTAAAACGTATTTTTTTTTTTGTACTGTAGATGTATGTAGCCTTGTGCTCGAAACTCGACTGCAATTCTTTAAATTTTTATGTAAAAAAACAGAAAAAAAAGTTTGACTTCAAATCGTTTTCAATTTGTTTGCTGGATAACATATAAGTTTCTTTGTGTATATGTGTGTTTTAAAAAATAACTTTAAACGCTTTTAAATTTTGCTACGCTTAAAAGCTTTAACAATTTTAATTCTTGCTCTTCTCTGTTCGCGCAATGAGAAAAAAAAGAAGTTACAAAATGTATCCTTTTTCAGTTGTTCTATTTGAAAAATGTAAAAAAGTTTTGATAAAACTGAAAGATTTATCAATAAAATTTTGGTTTCCAGATTGTGATTAAGCCTGACTTAACAATGAATCGTACATTTAGTATCGACCATAATGCAAATACTTTTCTTATGGACGGCCAACCATTTCGTTATGTGTCTGGATCATTTCATTACTTTCGCGCCGTTCCCGAAGCCTGGCATAAAAGATTAAAAACAATGAGATCGGCCGGCTTAAATGTACTCGATACGTAAGTTTAGATCAAAGTAAAATTTAAGAAAATAAAATTTAAATAAAACATCTTTTGAATAGATACGTTGAATGGTCTCTGCATAATCCTTATGATGGTGTTTACGATTGGAAGGGCATTGCTGATGTTGAGAGATTTATTGAATTGGCCCAAAAAGAGGGTTTCTATGTAATACTGAGACCAGGCCCTTATATATGTGCAGAGAGAGATAATGTAAGCGAATTACTTGAAGAGTTTGTTAACTTAATTTTATTTTAAATTCTCTCTAACACTTTTGGATTTCTTTCAAGGGTGGCCTACCGCATTGGCTTTTTAGAAAATACCTTGACATTCAATTGCGTACCAGTGATGCCAATTATATTAAAGAGGTTGCATTGTGGTATAGCAAATTAATGCCTAGAATGCAACGTTTTTTATATGGCAACGGGGGTCCGATTATAATGGTTCAGGTGGAGAATGAATATGGAAGTTTTAGTGCTTGTGACCGTGATTATTTAAATTGGTTAAGAGATGAAACCTTAAAATATGTTGAAGGCAAAGCATTGCTATTTACAACTGACATACCCAATGAGCGCATAAAATGCGGCAAAATCGAAGGAGTATTTGCAACAACGGACTTTGGTATAGATCGCAGTAAGTATAAGGAAAATCAGTCGAACATATAATTCCAACTAATTAAATATAATTTTAGTTCATGAAATCGACAACATTTGGAGTATTTTAAGATCAGTTCAACCCACTGGACCTTTGGTCAATTCAGAATTCTATCCGGGTTGGCTAACACATTGGCAGGAAAAAAATCAAAGACGTGAAGGTCAACTTGTCGCAGATGCTTTTAAGTAATAATTTTTCACAGGCAATTTCCCATAAATAACCAGAGTTTTTTTCATTATTTGTAGGAAAATTTTGTCTTACAATGCGAGTGTTAATTTTTATATGTTCTTTGGTGGCTCTAATTTTGGCTTTACCGCTGGCGCTAATGATTTTGGTGATAATAAATATGTCCCCGATATAACTTCCTATGATTATGATGCGGTCATGGATGAAGTGGGAAATGTAACAAAGAAATTCGAACTCATTAAAGATGTAATTGCAGAATATTTTGAAATACCAAAAGTGGAAATTATAAAAGAGCAAACGTTTGCCTATGGCAAAGTGGAAATGAGAGCAATTATGCAATTGCTATCCAATGCAGGACGTGCTACATTGGGCAATGGCATGGCCCGAAGATCATTAAAGCCCAAAACCTTTGAAGAACTGGATCAATATTCTGGTTTAGTTTTATATGAGATCAATATAGAAGGCATGAATATTGAATCTGCTCTACTAACCGTAAACGATTTGAGAGATCGTGCCTTAGTTTATGTTGATCAAGAATTTATGGGTATTTTATCGCGGCAAAATGGCAACTTCTCTTTAACTTTGAAAAAGCCCTCAGGGTCACAATTGCAAATATTAGTAGAAAATCAAGGACGTATTAATTTCAATGTTGCCAATGATACTAAGGGCATTATGGGCAAAGTGACTTTGCAAAGATCTGAAATAGCAGCAGAAATACAGTTAGAAAACTGGCTTAATACTGGCTTTCCTTTGAAGGAACCACATATTTCGCAGCTTTTAAATGACATTAATAAGAATCGTATATCAGCTGAAAATGGTGCCGATGAAATAGGTAAAATGAGTCAGGGCCCCGTGATATATTTTGGTGAATTTGTGGCAAATGATATACATCATACTTTCCTTAATCCAACTGGTTGGGGCAAAGGTGTGGCTTTTGTAAATGGTTTTAATTTGGGTCGCTATTGGCCTTTAGCGGGACCCCAATTGACAGTGTTTGTACCACAAGAAATTCTAAATTCTGGTTCAAATACTTTGCTACTAATTGAATACGAACAAACTAATTGTGTTAATAAGGATCTTGATCCTTATGTTACTTTAGATGATAAACCGCAATTGGATCTATAGAAATAAAAGTTTAAACATAAAAAATATTTTTTTTTTAATATTTTAAGAGTAGATTATATATTTTAAAACCAAAACTGTTAACCGGGTTAACCGGTTTTTTTAAACCGACAGGTGGTTTTTTAGGTTTTAACCGGATTTTTATTAATTTTGCAAAACAAAATAAATAAAAAAAATCTTTTCCAAAACATAAATGACTGAATATTTTTATTTAAAAAAAAAACTGGCAATCCGGTTTTTTGGAGGTTTTAACCGGGTTTTAATTAAAAGAAATTTAATTTTCAAAAAAAAACCCTTGTATATGAATATTATAATCCTTTTAGTTGCTAACTCCATTGCTTTGCGTATAACTTTTTTTTTAGCAATCGCTTCAAAACAATAAAAATTTTTTAAAAATGTTCTACTCTGACCAATTGTTGTATTGATATTCCATTTGCAAGGGGTGAATTGCATATAAATTGTCCACAGGACACTCCTTAACAAAAGAAATGTTTAGTTTTAGCATAAAAACGGTTGTTTGATAAATGAAAATTAAAAAGAACTGCTTATGTTTTGCGTATGCGTCAGTTAAATCTGTTATAGCTTATAACTACTAAAATAATGAACTGTTTAAAATAAGTAAATAATGTTGGTGCACATTTATAACTTAATACCTTTCAAATGAGAGATCTTTTGTCAAAATAGAGGGGAAAATTGTACTAAACTGTTTTGTCTTTGTCTATTAATTTTTTGAAAAAAAAAATATTGAAATTCGATGATGACCACAAAATATATTTTATTTAAAAAAATTATCGACACAAAAAAATATATTTCATTCATTTTTACGGAATCAACAAACATTTTTCTGTGAGTGATTGTTCCCTTTAATATTTTGTTTCTTATCAATATGCACAAGAGTTTACAGTAAAAAAAAACACACACAAAAAGTGCTTAAAACAATAAAACCCATAAATCTTTTAAGTACATAAATTAATAAATAAATAAAAGAAAATATAACATTTTAATACCAAAATAAATAAACACTTCAAGGGTTTGTTAGACAACA
Source organism: Paykullia maculata (assembly GCA_003055125.1). Classification (NCBI taxonomy): domain Eukaryota; kingdom Metazoa; phylum Arthropoda; class Insecta; order Diptera; family Rhinophoridae; genus Paykullia; species Paykullia maculata. The sequence continues at coordinate 10,759 of NDXZ01048345.1, forward strand.
AAACGAAACGTCACACAAATTAATTGAAATTCAATTTATTAACAACACGATTTGCCATTTGTGATAAATAAAACAGCAGTTAACCTCGTCACACGTAAATTCTTTGGTTTTTTTTTTTAAATATAAATTAAAAAAAACTAAGCAATAAATTAAATTAAAGTTTTTAAGCTTAATTTAATATTTTCTTTCTTTCTTGCGAGAAAAGAAACAAAGAGACAAAGAACTAAGAGAATATTAAATGGCAGAGCATTTGGATATTATATGGAAAAAATGAGCGATTTAGATGTAGAGACTCAACAACCAGTTGAGGTTGAAGCCAAGAAAAATCAAAAAAAAATTATGTTTAGTGACATTAAGGCCATGGTGGTGTCCGTTGTTTGTGCAGTTTTGATTGTCATCATTCTTTATAGTTTAATAATGCATTTCCTTGGACCATCACACGATGTAAGCTTAACTTGAAACACATAGTTCTTTTGATTGTGGACTTAAGTTTATTACATACAAAGTAAAATTAGTGTCGTTAACCGCGTTTTAAAAATTACTTTTCATACTTTTATACTGTTCAGTTGCCTCCATGTCCTTAGATAAGTACTCGTTTATAGTACAATTAAGGCATTAAAATACACCTAATTCTGTTTTTACATGGTAGATTGGTTCCAGAAAAAATCGTGTAAAAAATTGATCGTAAGACTAGTGAAAGACATGGATTTTTCTCATGTTTATTTTATTTAATCACATACATACATATATAATGTGTATTTACACAAGCAGTTATTTAAGAAAAGGAATATATGCACTCTATGTTTAGAAGTAATGTAAATTAAATTAAATTTGACAAAAAAAAAAAATGAAGCCCAAAAGATTTTGAATGTGCTAAATGGAATAAAATCGTGTAAAAAAAATTAAAAAAATTTTTTTATTTTCAAACCGTGTAAAGACAGAGTTAGGTGTAGTTCTAATGTGATGTTATGGCATATTATTCATATAAAATAATAGAAACATTTCAAAAATATTTAAAACAGGTTAATAGTTTCTTATTACGAACAAAGGAAATCGTATCTACTTAATCATCATGTAAAATATATTAAACAAATTTATGAAATATTTTTGTTAAAATAAAGAAGAAAAAAATGTTAAAATTGTGTGTTTTTTTCTGAAATTAAACAAAAAAAATAATACAATAAACAAGGTAGCTACAACAAGAACAACAGCAAATCAAAGTTAAAAATATACTTATTTTCCATCACGAAAAAAAGCTAATCACTCGCCAGAGCACAGCGCCGGCCAAAACACAAAAAAAATATTTAAAATTTAATAAATAAAAAATTAAATACAAAAATTTTAAATTCCACAAGAAAAAATAAATGAAAACCGCAATAATCACAAAATCATGTTTATTAAATAACAAATTTAAATAATAAGGAATTTTATTAAAAACTAAAATTTAATAATTATTTTAAATTTCTTATTTTTTCTTTCTTATAATTTAAAATTTATATTAAAATAAAAAAAAATTGTTAATTTCTTAATGTTAAAACAAAATATTAAAAAAGATTTTAATAAATAAAAACTCCAATAAATTAAGTCTAAAACATAAGTAGTGCATACAAGTTTAAACAAATAAATACATAATTAAAACTTATAAAAATAATAATAAATTAAAACTTAAACTTTATTATAATTCCTTTATAACACTTTAATGTAAATTAATTTTTTTTAACATTTTAAATAAATGAGTGAAATATATAGAATTTTAATTACAAAAAAAAAAAAAAAAATCATTTTTACTTTATTTCAAAAAAACAATTTTTTTTAATTAAGCAATACATTAATAAATAAAACTTAATTAAAAAAAAAATCAAACAATTTATAAAAAATATATAATGATCTAAAAGGCAATTTTCTTAATTTAAAAAATATTTAAATTATGTTAAAGCATTTTATGTTTTTCTTTTATTATAATTATTATTAATTATTATATTTTATAATTATATTACATACATTAATTTAATGTAATAATCAATTGTTAATAACATAAAAAAATGAATATTAAGCTTTTATACATAAAAGAAAAATTTATTTTGTTTTAATTATAATTTTTTTTCAATTATATTTATTTGATTTTTTAATTTAAAAAAAACAACTTTAGAGAAACTCCGAAAATTTGTGTAATTTTTTGATATTTTATCAAAAAGTATAAAAAAAGAGAAACAGTTTAAATAAAAATAATTTAACAAAAGGAATTGTTTGTCTGAAAAAAAAAATATTATTGGAAAAAGGTAAGTAGATAGATATTAGTTATCCAAACAGAAAATGTTTTTTCAATGGTGTTTACAGCTTAGTTAAGTATCACTTTTAAGTCTGCAATTAAAAGAAAGAAATTTTAATTACTTTTCTTGAAATCAAATATTTTTACATGAGAAACAGGAACCCTGGTGGCTTACGTAAACTGGCACTTACTAAAGACTGCCTACTAAATAATCCATACACCCCTCAGTATTGTTGAGTGTCATAAGAATAATAATGCCGCTTCGCCAAACACACTTCATAAGTTACTTCATATTTTTCAATTGAAAATCTTAAAAAATTAAAGTAAAATATTTTACTTTTCTTGTTTTCACAATATAAATTAGGTCCTTGATTTGTTTTAAATTACACCTTTAAGT
>NDXZ01048348.1:0-10181 GCA_003055125.1 Paykullia maculata
TTATGACAATTGCGATTTTTCAACATTTTTCAGCTGGTAATCAGCTGGGACAAGAGGACTACCTTGTGTAGTTATATCATGAAACAAACTTAGGGATTTAAAAAATACAAAAACGGCATTTTTTATTATGTTTAATAAAAAACAAAATATTAAAAAACATAGTCGCATATGATCATGTAAATAAAGTCGGAGAATATTTTAATTATCTTTGATCACTGCAATCGTTTAACCCTAGCCTTGGCACTATTTACATATGTAAATATTTCATTTTTTAAAAAGCTGTAACTTATACATTTGTTATCCAATTTAGATATGGTTTGGACTCAGTGACTAATTTTTTATCTTATTCGTAAAAATATATAAGATTTTTACAAAAAAATATCACTGCCGTTATTTTTTTTAATTTTATGGATTTTTCTTCATTACCTAGCACTATTTACATATGTAAATAAATACATTTTTATACCCTTCACACATGTGGCAAGGGTATATAGTCTTGTCATTCCGTTTGTAATTTCTACAATATTAATTTGCGACCCTATAAAGTATATATATATATTGGATCCTTATAGATAGGGAAGTCGATTTAGCCATGTACGTCTGTCCATCTATCCGTCTGTCCGTGTGTAGTTTGAAATCAAGTTTTCGTAGCTCCCATAGGTTAACCAGAGTTGTATATGGTATCAGACTTTTAGAAATACTTTCTAAAAAATTGGTATTAAAAACTGGCAAATTCCGTCAATAACCAGCTGAGATATAAGCAAAAAAAGACGACTGCCTCCTTTTTTTACACAAAAAAATTATTGCTTTGCAGCTTTGAGATAAACTAAAGATGATGAAAAAAATTGGACCGTTTGCCTAAATAGGCCACACATGGTGAAGGGTGTATAAGATTTGGCCCAACCAAATATGGTGCTCTTACTTGATTGTACTAGGATTAGAACCAACAAATTGTCTTTCTCGAAATGTTTTGCTGCCGCATGCGTTGCAATCTAAGCGGAATTTAGCAATGAACTGATCAACAAAGCTTAGCCCCACACCGAAACAAAAAAATATATATAACGGTAATCCAAACACAAACCATAAAAGAAACGAAGATTATTTGTTTTTCAAAACAAGTAAGCATAGCAACAACTAATAATTTCAAAATAATGCAACGGGAAATATGGAAAAGAAAATGTATTTACATATGTAAATAGTGCCAAGATTCAGAGAAAAAAATTGGTGCCAGGGCTAGGGTTAAATTGCTTATTGCAACCATAAAGCGTAAAAGATATATATAAACATTGTGTTATCAAAAGAATTAAAATCATAATAACAATTGTGATAATCACAAAAACGATTTCAATGGCTATAGCATTTTTTTAACCATATTTTTTGCGTGTAAATAATTTAAATCAGCAAAAAAATAAAATGTACCGTAGTTAAGTGTTCGCACACTACGTTACGTAAACAATAATCTTTAGGTCAATTACTTAAATCCTTTTAATCAAAACAGTGGGCCTATAAATACAAATTTTATTTAATATTTGATATTTAATTTCAATGTAAAACGCGAAACATTAAAATAAATAATTAATGCAATCGCAACAATTTTTTTTTTGATGAGGTTCGAATCAAAAAATAGTTACTTAAAACTAAAATAAAAATAAATGCGAAAACAATAAAATTTAACATGTTACGTAGTTCTAAAAAATAAACATAAAAAATTTCAACAAACGGCATCACTGGTTTAAATAATTTTTACTTGTGCACAGATTTGACGATTACTTGTTATTTAAACGATTTTTTATGTAAATTTTTTAATTTTTTTTTATTTATACATTTATCATAAATGTTGTTCATGCTATTTTTAACGTATGAAAATGTTTATTTTGAGAATAGAATTGATTTATTTTAAATACTATTAAAGAAATTCTCTAAAACTATAATTATTACTTAACTAATTAATAACTTAAAAAATCAAGGAATAAATATTGCATTAAACTAAAGAAAAAAATTAACTGTTTTGTACTCATATATATATACATGTATGTATGTATGTATGTATGTATGTATGTATGTATGTATGTATGTAAGTATTTATGAAATATTTTTTGCTTTTAAACACATCAAAATGAGGAAGGCTCTTTTACAAAATTATCTGGCAGCTTTGCTCGTGCATTTTATGCCTTGTCCTCTGAGAACAAGAAAATATAAGTGGGAGAAAGTTTAGAATGAGAAAGTTAATAAGTAAGTAAGTGAATGTTTATCGGTATATTTTCGAGGGATACTTTCTTATGTGTGTATTTGTATTTGTAGTGTGCGTGTGTGTTCGTGTTGCGGTGTGTGTGCATGTGTAATAAAAAATATTCTTGTTGTATTTGACGAATCGTAGAAGAAGGCAATTTCAATGTCATCAAAAAGGGCTGTTGTATGATATTTTGCATTCAATTAAGTATCACAGCCAGCTTTGATGAGCATTGCAAAATACCAACAAAGTCATCAGTAAAAAATCAAACATCAATTAATTATAAACGCATTAGAAAAAACCAACTAAAACAAAAACATTTATTTATTTTTATCTAATTACAACAGAGCAAAGTGGTTTTTTTTTGTGGATAATGTGTGTTAAATATATTTTAAAATACATGATTCGTACCTACATAAATGTATCCCTCGTACATTTCGGTTTTAGAGTGAGAGAACGCGTGTGTGTGTGTGTGTGTATGCATACCTGCGAATGTGATTGTATTATTGTGTGTATTTTCTGTGCAACTTCCGGTGAGATTCAAACAAGTTGTTAGTGTACGTTTTATCATATCTTAAGAAAACGCTGTATAAAGTGTAATTTATTTTATTCAATTTTATGCAATTTTTATAAATTTTTTGTATTAATATTATATTTTTTAATTAATTTTATGTGGAGTTTAACAAAAGAAAACAAATAACATTAAAAATCTTCATCATTTTACTTTTAGGCAATACATACACAAAATTTTCTTGTTTTGAGATTAAAAAAAATAAGTAAAAGGAAATATTGGCCACCAAGCAAATATTAAATGCAAAAAAAAAGTGCTTTAAACAAATCAAGTTGTCTTAAACCAAAAACTTGTAATAAATTCTTGCGTAACTCTTCAAGATGTTGTGAAATGTTATTATCTTAAAAAAAAGAAAATTATTTAACAATTCATATCACAGCCATTTTGATGAGTTATACGGGAATTAGAAATCATCGTCAGTTCATAGTTTATACAACAGCTCTAACGAAAACCCACAAGAACTGTTTGAAAGAACAACGTAAATAAAATACTTTAAATGCCACCTCTAATCATCCATCCATCTATGAGTTTTTAGTGCTCAAGAAAGAAAAAAAAATATCTCAAAGTATACATACAAGGAGTTTTCTTAATAAATTGTTTTATTTTATTTTTATTTCTTTTATATGAAAATAAGTGTATGTACGTACATATGCATATACATATATCTGCATATGTGTGAGTATATGCTTTTATGTTTTAGAGTTAAATTAAAAATTAATTTCTTTTTACCACTTCGTTAAAAGGGTTTGTGATTTATGTTCAATTATCGCATATCACAGCCATTTTGACGAGTTTGAGTAAAGAAAACTTCAACACAATTCAATTAATATTTCAGTTTGCGTTCGTAAAACCACAAGTGCATTTTTTGTTACAGCAACAGCAACAGCAACAACAACAATAACACCATCATCTTTAGTTTACAAACATCCTTATATCCTTTAGATCCTCTTCGGCATTTGAATAACTTACTTGCAGTTGTGTATCTCTTAAAAATAAAGGTAAAAGGTTCAACTGAAGTGTTATTGCAAGGGTATGGATTTGTGTGTGTGTGTTTGTATGCTTACGTTTGTGTTTGTTTAGTTGACAATCTCACAAGCAATCGAAAAGTTTTAAAAATTTATTTTGTTAAAATAATTTCTTTTTACAGATTTTCTTATATGGGTGTGGTTTATGGCATTTAAGTGTTTGATATAATTTCAAGCAACAATTATTAAAAAGTAATACTTTCCTTGGTTTTGTTGCGATCTTTAACTTAAATTTTAAATTTACCAACAGCTCGAGAAATTGTTGAAAAACAGTAATTAGCGTATAACCGCATTATCAAAAATGAATTTTAACTAATTGTTAAGCAGATTATTTTGTTTTAAATTTTTTTACGTAAAGTTTATAAAACGAAATTTCCTTTTTTATAACCATCAATAAGTTTAAAACTTGTTAATGAATACAAATGATTAGAGGGTAAAAACGGGTAAAAATTTTATTTTGGTACTTTTTAAGGAGAAATTCTAAACCAATAAACTTAAAAATATAATTTTAACTGCGATTGTCACTCCTGAAAAAAATATGAATACGTGTTTGGTCCTTTTTGGGAATTCAAACTTATAGGGATAAAAATTGTACTTTTTTGGTACTTTTTAAAAATAAAATATTTCACTGAGTTTTTAAATTTAAAAATTAAGGCCTTTTGCGCCTTATAGAAACGATGGGAATATTTACATATCGTCACCTAAAAGGCCATAAGTACACTTTCAACTTTTTAATTTTTAAGGAAAGATGTATTTTGGTTAGTTTCATCATAATCAATTAAAAAGTCTATTTTGTTGCGGCCTTTCGGATTTCAGGTGACGATATACAGTATTTCCCCGCTTTTACGAAGGCTCGCTATACGAAATATCGAAGTTACGAACATCATTAATAAATTATAAAATTCGTTATACGAATACGAACATCTATATACATACATACATATGTATAAAAAGAAGAATAATGTTTGTATGTACGTTTGTATTTTATAGCTGACCACACCGTTGGATTTCAGGTGACGATATGTATGTTTATTTTACAACAAACTGCACATTGAAAAGTAGATAACAAACACTTTTTTAAATAACTTTTTGTTAAATCCTTTTTAAATTTGCTAAAATAAATTGTTAACTTAAAAGGAAATACATACGAAAATATACATCTGTATGTATAAGTAAACGCATTAAAAAAATATGAATTTAAAAATATTAAATTATGGACTATTGATCGTGCGTGAGACAGGAAAATCAATAAGGGAGAGAAAAAAGTAAAATATAAAATTAGAAACTTTTATTCCAGATTATGAATGTTAAAAATATATGGAACTTTTATGAAAACTTGTTGCTCCAACTTAAAAAACTTAAAACTAGTGACAACTGACTAACTGTATATGCCTTGTCTATATTTTAAATGGCAAACGCTTTCAACCAAAATTCCAGAGCCAGTGGGTTCGGGTCAAAAGTCATCAAGTCGACCTACATATGTTTGTTAAGCAGGCCGGAAACCCATGAACATTAAACTTGTTCTCGTAAGTTAAATCAAAGCCCAGTCAACCATTATCAGCGTATAAGAAGGTGAGAGTGGTAATGCTGAGTTTTAATTATCCTCCTTAAATATAGAAATAGAGCTTGAATGGTGCCCCACCAATATGTAAGTTGAGTTTTATTTGTTCTCTACCAAGATAAATCCAATTAAAACAAGTGCCAAATCCCTTCACTACGTGTATTAAATTATGTCTATGTATTAATAATGGTATTAATTAAGTCCAATAAGTAAATTTTTTTTTAAATATCCCAAAAGGCCTTACACATAAATACAATTTAAAAAAAAATTTTTTTTTTTTTTTTTTTGGTTACATCTCGAAAATATTTTTTCTCTCAAAAAGCATGTCTTATACACAAATATAATTTCTGTGTCTTTTTGCTTATAACTCGAATTTTTTTTTTTCTTTTTAATTTATCAAAAGGCATGTCTTCTTACACACAAATATAATCATTTATGTTCTTTTCACAAATTATTTACTCAAGCTTACGGTCTGTTTTTTTAATATAAAATTATCGTTTTTATTTCTATTATATTTATACCATCAATATTTCGTAATCCTGTTTCTTTAAAGCTACAGTTAATCAGCCTTCACAATAAGCTTGAGTAAATAATTTGTGAAAAAAACATCAAAAAGATCAAAAAACTAGAAAAATATATAATTATTTATGTGTAAAAAAAAAAATTCGAGATAAATTTTTTTTGCTTATATATGTTAATTGTTGGATTTTGGTGATTTTCAATAGCAAGTATTAAGGGAAAATTTCTGATCGTTTAATACCAATACCGTGTCCGAACGACATCGGGGGGCTGAGAAAAGTTGATTTCAACAGACAGACAGACTGACAGACGGACATGGCTAAATCGACTTCCCTATCTATAAGGATTCAGAATATATATACTTTATGAATATTGTAGAAATTACAAACGGAATGACAAACTTATATATACCCTTATCACCTTAGGTGAAGGGTATAAAAACCGCGTTAAATGCAAACGACAAATGCATAACTGTTTTAAAACTTAAATACATATACATACTTACATACACATATAAATAATTTAAAAAAATAAATATTTACATGATTATGTGTACATTTCCCTAGCAAAAATGAAGTGAAAATATCAAAGGGAAAAGCGAAAAAATTACGAGGGATATAACTATTCAAGATCAGAGATGAATTACCTCAAACATATTTTTTAATGGGAGTTTTTCATGATAGCAAATACGTGAAAAGGGGAAAAATTACGAGGGAGAAATTATTTACGATAGGGATAATTAAGTGTTTTATTTAAAATTAAAAAAAATGTCTAAATGAATCTTCTGTTACGAAGCTTTACTTTAAACCAGCGTGCCAGAGTCAGACGTAAAATTTTCAAAGAAAGAGAAAAGTTACGACTTGATTGTCCAAAAGAGATAATGTCAACGATGCCCAAGCTCTTGACCTATTGATCCTGAGTTTATTTACGACTTAAATAAAATATAAGAGTAGTTGGTCATTTTTCTTCGCTAGGGAGCGCCGTAACATCTTTTAAGTTAATCGAGCAAAACGTATTATGTTTGTAGCTATGATTTGTAAAATAGGTTTGAAATGTGACAATTTTTTACATTTATTTTATTTACAGAATAGAGACAAGGTGTCTTAAAAGAAATTTGATATTTAGTAAATCGATTTAAATTATTTAAATACACCATTTGGGAATTTATTTCCTAAAAATAATATACATAGTCCAAATGTAAAACGTCGCGTTGGCGGCACTCATTTAAACGACTAATACAATTTCTTATGACAGCTCGACAAGTAGTATTTGTGATGGTGTCCAATCCGACTGATTAACGCTTTTCACGTTTTCTGCCATTCTTGGTGATCTTAGTCACCCCCATTTTGGTTTTTCCAATCTTGTGCCAGTGTCTTCATCTTGTTTAATAATTTTCAAATGAGGTTTGTATGCTTGACGCATCATTAATTTGGTGCAGTACAAACCCCTAATATATCAGAATCTTCTTAAAATCTTCAATGCAGTCGCAAAACAACCATTTTTATAAAACTCTGGCGCACACAATGCGCGTAATGGCCCCGAAAACGTTCCATAGTAATTGAAGAGCCACGCTACCGATTTACATACTCCGCACGTCTTTCCCGATTATATTTCCCGAACATACATATACATATAAACTATATTTTAAGACACCTTGTAAGTACATGTTTTACATATGTACTATTAATCGTAAACATTTTTATCCCAGTTATTAAAAAAAAAAACAACAAAAGTTATGGCATTTTTTTAAATCAGAATCAAATACATATTAAAAATAAGTTTAAATAAAAGTCCAAAATATATTTTTTTGTGTTTTACGCTTTTTTTTATTTTATTATAATTACACGCATATTTGATTTTAAATATTTTATTTTAATTATAATTTTTGTTTTGTTTTTTATTTTGCTTCAAGTTTTTCGAATATTTTTTTATTTTTTTAGTTTAATTTAAGAAAAATTAGATGTACATACTTAAAAGTTTATAAAGACCTCGAAATATTTTTAATGAAGTTGTAAATGGTGAATAAATTTAACAAAAATGTAGTCAAAATGGAATTTATTAAATGACTTAAACAAAGATGTAGTTTTGTTCTGTAAATATTTATATGAAAATAAAAAAAAAACAGGACAAATTATATTGTAAAAAAACTATGAAAGTGGAAAGATTTTTCTTTTCTGTTTAAAGACTATTAAAAGAAAGATGTTGTCTTTTTGTAGAATCTACTACAAATTTTTCTATGTCAGGGCTTTTAGTAAAAGTAATAGGTCGATTATTAATAACAACCAAACTTCAGTTGTGTTGACAGATGACATTAGACATCACAATTAACAAATGAAATCGACATCGGTGATAACCTTTTTTTAACAACTGGCAACGCATTTAAAGTTCGGTTGGCAATTGACAACGCAAATTTCTAAAATTTTCAATTTTACCTGTTGAGTTTAGCGATATTAAAAAACGTAAAGTTGTAGTACCGTTAAGCGCGTTAGGCACATTCCAAGGCGAACTTTGGCACATTGACAAAACTGTCCTACGTTCTTTATTGTAAGTGAGAAAGGTTTCATGCGAAGAATTAATAACCGCCTTGTTTAAAATAGGGTGAGTACGAATAAAGCTACGGTCACATTCGTCAAATATTTGTCCAAAAAAACGTTACCATTACTTTTAAGGAAAAGTTGTTTGACGCTATTTGCCTTAGTTAAAAGAATTTTTGAATAGCACACATGGTCTAATAAATCTCATAAATACCTATACCCATTAAAATTTTGACGATGTTAAAGATGCATTTCTAAATAAATACATAAAACAATTAGGAAATACATTATTTAGTGGTCACGCTTTTTTGGGCAAATATTTGATATACATATGTGACCGTAGCTTAAGTCAATTGTTGTCATTAAAACTTAAATGGTATTGTATAATCTATATTAAACATAGGTGTGTTCAATCTATATTAAACATGTGCATCACTAGTAAACAAACACTTTTTTATATTTAAAAAGAAGAATTTTCCATTTTTTACTCTTTTAAAAAGTTATTTTCAACACTAAACACTTTATTTCATTTTTTATTTTATCCTGAAATTAAATTTTCATATGTATATGTAAACAAAAAACAGCTGATCATTTTATTCGTGCACAAACTTATCCAAAGAAAAAGTGTGTGCAACTTTGAGCATGAAGAGAAATGAAATTACTCTCTCTCACGCACATTTTTTGTTATCTGGAACTCTTTTTGGGTAACTTTGTGTAAGTTTGGGCATCTTTGTGCATCATCTGGAACTCACCCTTTCCTTGGATAAGTTTGTGCACGAAAACGATCAGCTGTTTTTTGTTTACATATATGTATAAAAATTCAAATTCAGAAAAAAATAAAGTAGTGTTTAGTGTTGAAAATACTCTTATATGCACAAACATGCCCAAAGTTTTCTGGAACACACCTCATTTTAATTAAAAAAATGTTTTTACGATTCGAAAACTTACGAGGGTTACTGGTATATGAATTCGCCTTGACATTAATGCCCCTATTACCGTTTACAACTAAACTATACAATTTAAAAGTTAGATTAAAAAATCTTTGGTTTTCGTCTGATTTAATTAATTTAATTTAATAAAACATCATTCCATTTGAAAGTAATTACAGATATGCAATTAAAAATAAATTTTCTATAAGTTTTTAAAATTCAAACTAAAAGTCTCTTATGAAAACTTCTTAGTAAAAACGAAATTGTATTTGTTGTTTCAAGACCTACAAAAATCAAGGATTTCGCAATTTTTATCGGGGTGTTATAAAATATTAATTATTTAATATTAATAAATATTAGATCTTTATAGTTACCCGACTTTCGAAGATAATGCACTTTTTTCTCTTAACCCTTAGTTGATCGCTTTGAAATATTTTAATAATTAAAAAAAACTCTTTTTTCCAAGTTCTTTTTTCAAAAGAAATGTGAAATATTTATGTTTGTTTTTTTCTCTTTGTCTTTTATACCAACACACTTAAATATAATTTGCTTAATCCATCCTGCTTTAGTAAATTCTTTCTAATTATTATGAACACATATTTATATTTTGTTGAATTTATAAACTTCAGGTACGTACACACATCTAATTTTTCCTATAAACAATCTAAAGTTATTTGTTTAGAATTGAATTTATATGAGATGATGTTTTGTTTTTAGCTATTTGCGGCATTTAAACAATTGTAAAAGAAAAGAAATACAAATAAACAAAAAATAATAAGATTAATAATAATAGGAATAATCACTTCAACAAA
>NDXZ01048372.1:0-12196 GCA_003055125.1 Paykullia maculata
TAGACAGCTTGGTAATCTAACAACAAACCATAAAATATAAAAGAAAAAATTTAAATAATTCACAAAAGTATGAATTTGAAAAAGATTTAGAACCGTTAAGCGTTTCCATCGATTAAAATTTTATGAAGATATGAACCTTAAACTGAAGCCCATAGTTTCGTTATAAAGTTTACATTGGCAACAGACAGATGGACATTAGGGTGGTTACAAGGTATATGGTAAATTATAAGGAACTATCTTTCAGGGCACCCCCCCTAAAATATGCCAATAGGCTAGAAAATGCGATTGACAAAGTTTCAGCCCAGTCGGATTACGCTGACACGTGCCACATTCAAGATAAAGTTGGGAAAAACAGCGAATTTTTACTAAAATTCGTATTTATTTGTCCTTACAACCAAAACCATTCATTCTAGAAACTTGACTCAGGTTTTATTTTATAGAAAATTTCAATCGCATTAATTTTGATCTTAATCATTTTGTTCCTTATACCAATAGATTAAGAGATGTTTAGCATTTATCAGGCCACGTCGCACAGTGTCTTGATTTCATATAACGAGTGGCCATAAATAAAAGGAATCATTGTAAAGAGTTGAAATTTGGCGCGCATATTGAGGTTAATACAATATAATCAAATTCAAAAATTCCAAAATTTCGGAGCAAGGATTCGTGTCCTTCCCATATATCCTGAAACTAAAAAATGTAATTAAAGGTTGAAAAAAAGTTTGAACTTCATTGGATCTAATATCCTTAATGATTCCACAAAATATTATCCAAATAAGATCAAGGACACGCGAAACTCAAAAATGTCCTTTTTCAAAAAACTAAAAAAAAAAATGGAAAGTAAATAAAATTTCTTAAATTCATTCCGTACGCAAAGCACTTATAGCAAGGTCAATGTGTCTATCAAATTTTTTCCAATTCGGTGCAAGGACACGCTCACCTCTCATATATATATCCTTAAAGTTAAAAATGGTATAAAAGTTACAAAAATTATTAGAATTTATCGTAAAATGGTACATATTTGACAATAAGTACGTGCAACAATTTTAGTTACTTATTTGCAAGGACATATCCCCATCTTATATATCCTTAAACTTAAAAATTTTTTTGCGGTAACACACCTATCATGTATATAGTCCAAATTTTAAAATTTGGCCTAAAATTAGGAAATACATGCATATATCTCTACACACTACACAATGTAGTGGTATTTTTAATGATATTAAATTCTGAATAAAATACTACAACGAAACAAAGAATTTAAAACTTTTGGAAAAATTAATTAATGCCCCGATGGAAAGTCCAAAATTGATTTCTTGTAACCACCCTAATGGACATGTATTAAAATTCGCCTTAATTCACATTAGAATACCTTTTATGGACGTTGCAAACAACAGTAGAAACATGCAATGCAATCCATAAAACGTGTCCCTACACCAAAATAATAATCGACGACAAATCACAATCTAAGTTGATCTTTTCGGTGTCCATCCATCCGTTTTTCAATGTAATTTTCAGGAAATTAAAAATGATAATAATTGGAATAGTTTTAAGATCGCAAATCTCTTTAAAATGCTGTTAAGTTTTCAAAAGACAATTCTTAAGTTACATATTTCATAAAGTGAAATAAATACGGGCTTTATACTTGCTGATATTGTAGGTCATGCTGTAACATATTATCAGGCGCGAATCCAATTAAAGCTTTTTAGGGAAAAGGTTTTTATGAAACACAAATTTAAGTTAAACAAAAACTTAAATTAGTTAAATAACCATTTTATACTTTTATTCATTTGGGGCCCATCTTCCTTTATATGTTTTCGTTCGATTCCCGGGTACAAGCCTGCTTGCTAAAAAAATATACACTAAGCCTCATGGTAAACAAATTCAAATAACAATTTACGTATATTTTCTTGCAAGTGTTAAAACAAAACCAAAAACAAAAACTTTAAGAAACAAGAAAAATTTGTTCATTTTTTTATTGCTTTCAAGTTTTATCTTTTAGCATAATAATTTCTTAAACTACCGACCAGATGCACATGCATTTCATAAATAATAAAGCAAATGTTTAAAAATAAAAAAAAGCAACAACAACTGTACACAAAAAAGAGGATAAAATGAAGGCAAAGATAAAACAAAAACAGAAACAAAAAGGTAAAACTAACGACATTTTAGATGACGATAAAAATAAAGAGTTTTTGTTGCAAGTGTTTGTTGCGAGTCTCAGTAGTGCAAATTCTTGTAGAGTCCATGAAACGTTGTTATGGTGTTTATTTTTTATAAAAAAAGAAACAAATCAAGTTTCTTAAAGGTTTTTTTACATGGCACCTTATTCTTATGTACAACAAAAAGATGCAGCGATAAATGGCGATATAAGGCAACAAACGATTTACATACATATTTACATACAATAGCAATGCGCAAGCAAATTCATTTATTTGCTTTTACTTATGTTTTAACGCTTATGTGAAATATGTACGAGTTATTTGAGTGTTTCGAGTACTAGAAAAGAAGTGTATTTTTACATGTTAGAAAAAGTGAAAAAAATAAATACATACTCACATTTATTTATCGATTTCTGCTTTTAAGAATAAAAACGTGTTAATAAAATATAAGAAAAAATTTAAATTAAGAATAAAAAAAAACAAATATTTTAAAGCATTGTTATGTATTGTCTTTAATACTTTTGAATTTATTACATTATATTTTTGCATCTAAGGACCTAAGCCGAATGCATTTCCAGTTAAAGTTCTAGAACAAAATGCTTTTTCCGGCGGCCCTCGTATGCACTTATCTCTGAAACCGTAAAATCGGTTTCAATAAAGTTTTGTTATTGTTAATTACTTTGCAAACGATTCGCAAGGAATTAGGTTATTGCAAATAATTTTTTACTTTGTTTTTGTATATTCTAATACTTTCTTCATTAAAAATAAATTTTTCGTGTAATAGTGTAAAAAATAGTCCTAAAGTTACGTCAGAGCAACATTTGGTAAAAAATGGCAATGCAAAGATGTTAAATGGCACGGTACTGTACATACTGAACATAACATAACATAAATTAAATTTTTTCCACATTTTCTTTAAATTTATGGATTTTTATTAAACTAATCCTATTAAAAATTTACTATTAAATGTAAACTAAAGTTTGACTATAACAAACGGATGTAGAACTTTTTCTAATTATACTACAGAAGCTTTTAACTTTTTTTTTTATGAATTTCTTTCTTTTACAGCAAATTTCACCATCATCAAACTTGCTTAAGTCAAAGTTTACACTGGTTTTTTACGATCATTAAAAAAGTGTATGAGTGTGTGTATTTCTTTAAGGTTTAAACAAAATAATTTAAAGAATTTACTATATTTTTGAAAATGTAAAAAGAAATGGAATAAATAAAACTTTTAAAAAGAGAATTTTGTTTTTGTTTAAAAGTTTAAAAGCTTCTGTTATATATTTAATACATGTTCTCTTTTGAATGATGTAAACATTTAGTAGATTCTACATAACAAGATATAGTTAAATGGTTAACTTAAGATAGAAATCAAACTCAAAAAATATTTACTAACAACGAGTTATATAGATATTGGATTTATTTAAATAATGACCACAAATTCAAGAAGTTTTTGTTTTTTTAAGTGTTGTCCAAGTAAAACTCAGCATTTTTTTTCTTTTAATGAAGCTTCTAATTTGTTGCTTGAATAGATCTTATACCTTTTAAGTAATTACAATTGCAGGCAAGAGATATTGTTAATGCAGTGCATAAGTACCAAAAAGTGGTTATTGAAAAAACGAAAAATAAGGTTTACACAAAGATTTCTTCAACATATAACTACAACTGGTTTTGACGTGTGTTTTGAACGCAACTGAACATTCTTATACTTTTTTGTATATTTCCCAATTCGAAAGCTAATAAGCAATTTGGAAAATAAAAAAATGTTTGTGTGTGGTCTATATTAAAGCGTTTCTTTAGGTTTTGCTTTCTTAGGTGCATATCGATACAAACAGGCACATATCATTTGTTTTTCAGCTACTTTATCGTAATCAATGTAAATGGAACTTTACACACACATATTGAGTTCCGTAAGAACACATTTAAACTATGGCCAGTTTAAAGAATTTTTAAAAAATAAAAATATAAGAATTCGAGATTTACGATTTCTGGGTTTCAGTAACTTATTTATTTTTTCAAAATAGTCGGTGGGTCAAAACAATAATGATAAGCTGATGATATAGACTTTCTGTATAAACATATGTATGTATATACGTATATGATATAATGTAATATGTATGTACACATACATATGTATAAACATTTCAAAGCGTATATTTATATTTGACAAACTCAGTATTACAAAAAGGCGAACTGTAAATATACAAGAACAATGAATCATTTCTTTTAAAGAAAATATAAAAAGTATAATAACATTTTACAAAAAAATAAATACTCTAGATTGAACAGCAAAAAATCTTTCTCTTTGAGCTCCTACTGTACCTCTCTCTTCGTCTTTATGAGTATTTAAAAAGTTAAAGATAATTGACGTCTTAATGGCTATAATTTTATTGGTTGTTTTACCAAAAGTTCAAACAACAAAAATATTCATTTTTGTATACAAGCTTGTATTACAATGTTGAAAAGGGGTAAATGCTTTTAAACACGCAACATAATTTTTGTTTTTACTTCTTTTATTTATTTTTTTTTTGAAAGAAAAACAAAATTATGGTAGTTTTTTTAAGCAAATAACTACATTTTAAGATGAAAGTTTGCAGAGAAGGAATGTTAAAAAGTAGACAGATTTTGAGTGCAAAAAATGTAAAAAGAAGAAAAAATTTGCTCAAAACGATGTATTTTTATTACATACGATTATAAGTTTTAGAGAAAAACACAATGTATAAAAAACCCATTAAGAATTAATGAAAAATTTTCAGGAATTTTTTGGAATAATTTCTTGTAAAATATATTGTAAAATAAGCAGCTGTTTTAAGGACATTTATTTATTTATTTAAATTGGTTACATATAAATTACAGCTAAGCACAAAATAACAACAATACAATTATATAAACAAAATACTACAAACAGTTTCAAGTAGCCAGATCTGTGTTAAGATACTCTATCAGTTTTCTTTTAGATTCATCGATCATACAATTTATTAAAATCTGCACAAATTATTCTAAGTGGATGAAAATTTTCGTAGTTCGATCTATGAAATTTTAGATATAAAGGTACATAAAATCTTAACTGTCTGTTAGGAACGTTGATGCATATTTTACTTAGAAGACACATGGAATCTGTTTTGCTTTGAATAAGATATTAAAAACAGTTCTTCGACTTTTTAAAGCTAAGCGGCTTTTATATGGCGGTAGATTAATGTTTGTGTTCCAACGTAGATTACGAAGACAAAATATCAGAAATTGCTTTTAAACAGATGCAAGTTTATTTATATGCACCTCATATCGGGGACCCCAAATTATTGATCCGTATTCTAGTATTGGCCTCACTAACGACGTGAATTAATTTTTCGTGACCCATCTTTGGCCCATCGTTTTAAGAAGCACAAAACACCATTTGCTTTATTTACAGTCATTATAATATGTGAGTTGAAATAAGGTTTTATATCAAAGAGAATTCCAAGATCCAAAACAAGTCAACTACATCCAATTTTGAGTCATGTATAAAATAAACATTTACAGCCGGTGAATATCTGCAGAAAGTCATGGATTTGCATTTTTTGTGATTCAATTCCATTAGATTCACAATACACTTATTATAAAAACTATTCAAATCAGTTTGGAGATAAATACTTACTTTAAAAATCTATAAAAATTTGCTATTTTAGTTTATTTAATAAAAATTCTATGAACGCATGGCTTCATAAGCCTTTAATACATTTTAAAACAGATTAAATTTATTTAATATTAAAAAAATTATTTTACCCAATTTTCTCTCTCTTTAATAACAATATTTAACAAAAATTTCCTCATCTAATAAAATTTAAGAGAAAATCAAAAGTTGTTTAAAACTTTCCTTAGATTTTGTTATACAATTTTATATATAATCAAATGCTAAAAATGCTTTAAATATAATTTATAAGATACTCAGCATAAAAAACGCACATTAAAAGGCCCATAAGAAAAAAAATTACTTCAATTTGCAAAGTAGTTTTTGTTTCTTCTGATTATCCCCACTTTCAAGTGCTTGGCTTATTTATTAAACATGCTAAAGAAAACGTTAAGAACTAGTAAAGAAAAAAGTATTTACATACGTACATACATACATTCATAAATATGCACAAATACATACATACGTTAATATATACAGAAATAAAGTGTTATTAATTAAAGTTTTGGCTTGAGAAAAAACAAGTAAATTTAAAAAATTCCACACATTCATGGGTCACTGACCATTTCATAACTTACGTGTAAGCGGCACATACCAACAACTCTCTATTTACTACATTTCGATGTATGTACTCTTTACCTCACTTACGCTAACTCTCTCATAATAGTGTCTTAATGAAAATTTTATATTAAAAATCATAGAACAAAAACAAATTGTTCACATATTTAAGCGACAGAGACTAATGTTAACTTTTCCCTTTATCTACAAGATTATTTAATTAAGGGCAGGACATCGCATTCCATAAAATTTATTATTTTTTTATTTACAAAAAAAAAAAAATCTAAATAATCGTAGGGAATTTTAAATAAATTTTATAAAAACGGAAATCACAAAAAGTATTTTTTATAGCTAAAATTAAAAGTTTTGTACTCTCTGGTACTTGGTAAAAGATATGTTGGAGCCGGCACCGCTAAAATAAGGCATTTCAACTTATTAAAATTGTTAATGTTTTATATTGAAAATGTTTAATAGTTTTTTTAGTTTTAAATTAGTTATAAAACGGGTTTAGTTTTAAAGAGTAGTATTACAAGTTGGAAAAAGTAGCTCTACAAATAAGCAAATAAGTGCTCTCATCTCTCTATTAAATTAGGCGCCAAAACTCTTGTCACATGTTTACATTTTAATGTTGTTTTAAAAAGCCGGTTTTTGTTTCCAGTGCTTGGCCAAAGATTCAAGATTAATTAATGATTTCATTTAAATATTTAATTATATTAATGTTGTTGTAAAAGCAGTAAGTAAAAGTGTGCGTTTAAAGAATGGGTTTCATTTAAAAGTAACGGTATCTATAAATATCTATTAATTTTTTTAAATAAAATTTTTTTTATTTTAATATTTTTTTCAATCTGCCTCCTATGAATAGGGGGTACTACAGTTACATGTTAATATAAATGTCTGTACATATAAATAACATTGAAGAAATAGAAATATTTTTGTATTTAAAGGTTGATTTTATTCAATTATTCGGTTACAGAAAATTTTTTTATTTTGTGCCCAAAAAAAGAACCAATAAATGTAATTTTCAACTGTCAATTTTTGTCTATAAAAACTTACATAAATATTTCACAATAAACTGCTTAAATTGTTAAAGATCTGGAAGTAAAAAAATTAAACAAAAAATAAATCATTATATAAATATGTGTGTACATTAGGCTGGGCCAAATTGAATGGATGAATAAAGTTTTCAGAAGAAACCAAATCCTCATAAAGATTTAAATGGACAATAATG
Organism: Paykullia maculata; assembly: GCA_003055125.1. Lineage (NCBI taxonomy): Eukaryota > Metazoa > Arthropoda > Insecta > Diptera > Rhinophoridae > Paykullia > Paykullia maculata. The sequence goes on from NDXZ01048372.1 coordinate 7,619, forward strand.
AATTAAAAAAATTTTAAATACTTACAAGAGCAACTTTGCTGCCTTAAATTTTGATATGATGTGCGATAGATTCGAAATTTCTAAAAGGGTTGCTTCGTGTTTAGCTACGGCTACGGAACCATATGTTATGGGTAAATTGAAAAGCAGGGAGTCGGTTCGTGAAATGCAGTATAACGATTCAGATTTGTTAGCAGTTTCATGCATGCATGAAAGAAAAAATAATGCTCTAACAAGTAAAGAATTAAATGGAAAATACAATCCGGAACTTAAAAAAAAATCCCATATAGTGATTCTTAAAGAGCCAGAAAGCAAATTGTTGGGTCATATTAAAGTTGACGCTGTAGACGCCAATACAAAACAAATTAAACTATACGAGTTCTTTCAGGAAAAAAATTTCTCTCTTACCAACCTAATAGTGATTTGCTGCGATAGAGATCCTACTAATACTCACATTAAAAATAGCATAATTAGAAGGTTTGAAATTCAATTGGAGAAACTATTGCATTGGTTTGTTTGCTTGTTGCATTTTAATGAACTTCCGTTTCGCTATTTATTTAATGCTTTGGAAATGTCTGCTACAAGTGCTGTCTGCACAAAGTGAGTAAAGTAAGTGAGTTATATCCATATATTTCGTAATTTTAGGCAAGTTTTTAAAACTTGGAATATATACTAGATAGGAATGTTACCGCTTCAAATTTTTAAGTTTAAGGATATATACGAGGGGGAAATGTCCTTGTAAATAAGGAACTAAAATTGTCGCACATATTAATTGTAAAAAAAGGACAGTTTTTCGAACGATTCTAATAATTTTTGTAGCTTTTATACCATTTTTAACTTTAAGGATATATATATGAGAGGTGAGCGTGTCCTTGCGCCGAATTGGAAAAAATTTGATAGATTCATTGACCCTACTATAAGTGTTTTGTGTACGGCATTAATTTAAGAAATTATTATTATTATTATTATTATTTTTCCACTTTTTTTTAGTTTTTTGAAAAAGGACATTTTTGAGTTTGGCGTGTCCTTGATCTGATTGGGATAAAATTTGGTGAAATTGTATAGGATATCACATGCAATGACTATACAAAATTTCATGAAATTCGAACTTTTTTTCAACCTTGAAGTATTGATAATGTATCCAAACCTTTTTACTTTGATCCTTCGCTTTTCATAATATTTCTTTAAAAAAAATATGGAAATTAGTTTTGAAACACCTAGCGTGTCCCTTTGTTTGGCTTTTCCAGGACTAAGGCTTATAAATGGTATATCCTTATAAATTTATATTTCTTTTTTATTTAGTTGACAAAATTATGAAGTTTTTCTATATGCTTATCCCAATTAACCCATTATTTATGATGTCTAGTAAAGTAAATGTTAATGAATTTTATTAATTAGTTTAATTAAGTCACAACTTCGGCTTTACATTTACAGCAATGTAAAACAAACTCTCCAAGCAGCTTCATATAGATTCAATCATAACGTGTTTTCAGTATCTGGGATATACATATGTACATATGTATGTATATTTTATTGAAGACCCACTCTCACTCACTTTGTCCAAATATTTTGTTTTATTATCTAAAATAAAATTGTTTTATTCTCTATTGTCTTTCATTAAAAACCTTTTTTAATAAATTTTATTTTTTTATATTAATAATGAGGCCAAAAGTCCGATAGTTTAGTTTAAAAATGAATTAATTTTATTTTAAGATAAAAACGAACGAACGTAGTGAACGTATTCAACAAATACGAAAATATGAGTTTTCCTTATTAAAATGATGGCTTTTGACAAAATTTCTTTGCAATATTATTTTGTTCGATTATCCGATTTAAATTTCAAAGAATAAAAGAGCCTTAAAACAATAATATACATCCATTTAAATTAAAACTGCTTTATTAGTTGTTCAAATAAATTAACGATATTTGTTGTCCTGTGCATGATGATTATATTAAATTAAATATTTTTTTTTTACAAAATGAAGCCATGCAAAAGACTTGCTTTAACTAGTTTCGAAATTGCTAAAAACTAATTTTCTGTTTATGCATATCGAATTTGTATTAAATTTCAAAAGTCATCTATTACCAAAAGGGTTTTATTGCACACATAGACATTTGCCCTTATGCCAAAACGAATTTAGGGTGACAAGTAATACAATAAAATCCCAACATTTAAATACATATGTTTGTTTGTTTATAAATACATACATACATATAAATTTACAGAGTAGTTACATTATTATTTGGATATTTGATGCGAAAAAGTACAAAGTATCAGAGGGTGTTGTTGTTTACATTAAAAACATTTTTCTCTCTCTTTCACATGTTGGTGTAGTGTTGCTTCAACATTCTAATGAGACCTAAACATTTTAGATGTTCTGTATTTCGAATTTGTTTATAAAGTTAACTTAAAAATCACCATAAAAATAGGGGGTATAATTGTTTTATCATTTCGATTATGGCAGAGTAGTTTTTTGTTTGTTTTGGTTTTTATAGTTTGTTGTTAGTTTTAAGCTGTCTATATGCCGCATTTCACTGGTGCTTAGACCAGATCATTCGGCGATTTGGCTGAAACTTGTTTTATACATCAAAAATGGTTTTAACATAGTCAGTAAAATACCGTTTATATTATTGCATTATTGATTTACACTTGTTGGCTTCTTCTATAGATTACGTTTTAATATCCTTCGACATAGTTTGCAGCGTTATTGGATTTGTTATTTCGTTTGACACCGTAAAGTTTACAAATATACACTCTGAATCCTTGCACTCAGGCGGGTTAACTAAGTGATGTCTTTCTCTTTGTATAAATGTTGAAAACAAATTTCCAATACTGCGGACTCGTATGTTTCACCAATATATTAAATAAAGGTGTACAAATTTTGCTATTGAGCATTAGTTCTTGGCAAGTAAGTTAATTTCTTCTGTTTCTTATATAATTATAATATATACTTTGGTCTAGGCGTCAAAAGATGCATCCGGTTAATATTAAAAAAAAACATTAAAGAACAGTTTACTTGAAGAAAACTGTCGGTCTAAGGAGAATGTCGGCTAAAAAATCGCTGCAACTGCCTTAACCTAAATTATTTACCCAAAAATATTTCTTTTTTTAAATTGAGCAAAAAAACTTAAAGAAAAAACATATTAAATTGTTGTTGTTATGTGTACTTGTTTCAAAAGTTGGCACCGTCGAACATAATTTTCAAGCTTAAAAAATAATGTGAACATGAACATACTTTCATATAGAAATCGTAGTGGTGAATATTTTTGTGAACAAAGACTACCACAAAATATTTTACCAATTCATGCAAAGACCTATATTTTTCTGACAGCAAATTTAGGTTCTTTGACAGCCTTTAATTCTTTGTAGTTAATTGAATTCAGAAAATAACTAAAATTATAAAGAAATGTTTTTTGTTATTGAAAACGAAATGAGTTAAATGAAAATTTTTAACAAATATACGTACATGTATGTATGTATGTATGTTAATGTGTTTGTGTATATGTTCCGGTGTTTAGTGGAATTTTTCGTTATCGTATTGCAAAGCATCTGTTTGGGAAAAGTACAAATTTGCATGTCAAACGTAAATTGCATGTAATTCGATAAATATTTTTTTTTTATCAATATATTTTTATGGGATGTTAAAATGCATTCTGTACCATATCGACTTTACATAGATTCATTTAAATTTAATGTCGGAACAAAATGTTGCATTTTCTTTTGTTGTTGCACAAATTTACCTAAAATTTTAAGTTTCTTAAACAAGGAATTTATCAAGAGTGTGTCATTAATAGTCATTTTGTCAGTTATAGTAAAAAGGTAAAATTTTGTATAAAGGACTCACTATATAAATGAAAGATATATAAAAAATTACTTAAAGGATCCACAAAGATGAGAAAGTTTTAAAAATTTGCGATTTATTTTATTAATATATTTAAAGTTTTGTTATTTTTTTTATTAATATTTAATACATCGATAGCGAAAGTTTTTTTAATGCCATCGATGGCAGACAAAATCGGCATGATATCGGTATTCAAAATATGTAACGTTTTCTAAATTTATAAATATATTTTTTTTTTGTGTAAAAAAAATAATTAAAATTTAAAGTTTTACTTTAAATAACATTTTTATGAATAACTATCTATAGAAAATAATTTCTTGGAATTTTTCTATTGAAAACGATTTCTAAATCAAATTTGTTATCCGGTCAAACGATTTCTTTAAAGATTTTTTACAAAAATTAAAATTTAATCAATGTTTTAAAACAAAAATATTTACAAATTCTTTAAATGACATTTATGTATATTTATACATACATACATATACATATGTATGTATATATGTCTGTTAATTTAGAAATGTCGCATAATATTTATGCTATTTTAAAAACGATAATTTCTTTTTTTAAAATTCCTTAACAAACTTCTAATTGTGTACGAAATTTGTCGCCAATAAGAGTCATAATCTGGACCATAATCTTAGGTTTGGAAAAGGACAGAGAAACATCAACATTTTATTTAACAGAAAAGAAAATGGTTAAAAAAAATTCCTATTTGTAGTAAGAAACTAAACTGACAGTT
>NDXZ01048387.1:0-10874 GCA_003055125.1 Paykullia maculata
ATATAAATGTGTAACATTCTTGCCCTGGGTTGCTTCATGTTAGGGAGTTTTACAAAAATATATTCACCGACATGTAATGTAAAATAAAAAAGAAGTTTTGTAATTTGCGTAGTATCTCACTATATAGTGCAAGATCGTTTTAAAAAAGGTGTCTAAGTGGCATTTATCGCTATAATACATATGAATAATATTAGAATACATATGAAAGAATATTATCAGAAATAGTAAAATGTTTTTTTGAACCCAACTTTTATTTGGTTTTTTTAAAGTAATGCCAATAAATAAATATTCTTTCTCATGATTTCTCTTTATAAATATAGACAAAAGCTATTTAAACAATTTATCAATTCAGTATTATAAAATCAGTCAATAATAACTTATTAATTGTCAGCACTGTTTTTATTTCGTCATTACAACTGCGATAAGTACTGGTATTAAGATCAATTCCTTTGATTTTATAAGCGGGACCAAAAGCATGCATGTGGCAACATAGAGTTACATAAGCTTGTACATTTAAGCTGTATACTTAAAAAGTGGTTTAAGAGCATTTATGTTTATATGGATATAATAAGAGGATTGTGTTTTAACCGATTCAAAATGCATGAAGTGGAAAAACAGTTTTTTCTTAGTATTGTCACCTTGACAATGTAAGAATATAAAATAATATATAATTGATAAACAAATTTGAATTTAAGAACTAAAAACCCACTGTTGAATCTTCAGGCCTTAAAAGACACAAAACAAGTAAATATTCTCTTTTGCAATTGATATGTAAAACTTATCATACGTAATATATTTTAATGTATATAATACGGCACCATGAAAAATGGCCCCAAAGTTTAAATATGAAAAATAGCCCCGCCCCAAACTCAAAAAAAAAATTGCCCCAAAAACAGGAAAAATGGGTCAAAATTTTTTCATGAATTAACAAGGAAAGGAAAAATGTGCCCAAAATCAGTAAATGAAATATGGCCCCAAAAATTCTAAAAATATTGGCAAAATAAAAAATGGCCCCAAAGTTGAAAAAGGAAAAATGGCCCCAAAATCAAAAATGAAAAATGGCCCCAATTTTTTCGCTTAAAAAAATGTTGTAGACAGCTGGCCTTTGGCCGGGCGCAGGAAACATAAACTCTGGTGGAGTCGAATTGCCGGCTTCGCTATTGCCCTCGGCCGAGCACAGGGACTTTCAATTCTGATGGTTTCCAAACACCGGCTTTTCAGTTTACCATTTTGAATGGCATCGAAAAGTAAAAAAAGGCCCAAAGATTTTAAGAATTTTGGGTGATTCCCGAAATGAAAGATCACCCAAAGTTCAAAATAGAAAAATTACCCTAAAAAATAGGAAAAATTATTCCAAAAAACCGGAAAAAATGCCCCAAATTTTTCTGTTGTTTTTTTCACTGTAAAAATTTTCTTTGGGGCCATTTTTCATGGTGCCATATAATACATTTTCATAGTGATGTTCGTTATAGCTGTGCTCGTATGTTGCTTTGCCCTAAGGCATACCACTTACTTTCATATTGTATTGTGTTATAAAGGTAGATGGCTTCGACCATGTAAAATTATGATAATTAGTTAAATACCTAAATACTTATACTTTTTTGCGTAGTAGATAAAAACTAACTCTAAGTGTCTAGAAATATAATGATTGTTGTTTTAAGGATATTTGTTTAAGCTACTTTCCCATTGTTCCCATTTAGCAACAATATTAATCAAATGCACCTCATAAATACAATGCGTACATTTATTTTTTTCATTTAATCATATTTTTATTTCTTATAGCTGAATCTTATGTTTAAATAAATTGAAATATATTTTAAGATTTTTAATCCAATATTCTTCCTCTGTCAGGCTGTTAACTTACTGTTACTTTTTGTTACAAATAATTTTGTTTACCCTCCGACATCATGGGTCTGGCCAGACCTTTTTGAAGTAAAAACACCATGGTAACCCCGATTTTTCTGTCACGTATAATTAACAGGCAACTTAAGACCCATAAATAAATATATTAAGTTTAAGAGGTATATGAGGCATTCAGCAGACTTAACCAGTACCGCTTTTATTTTTGTTTTGCTTTTCCTTCGTTTTTTCTAAAACCTTTAAACTTCTTCAGCAGACCGGAATGGCCAGAATCGCCGAGTTTATATATATTTGTTTTTTCAATATTAAGTTGCCCCACTTTCACAAAAAGCAACATAAGCATGTTGGTTACGACTCTACAGAATGACATATAGCGAATAGAAAAGCAAGTTAAAAAGTAGAAAAGTACATAATTTTCTCATTTTAAAAAAATTTTCAGCAGCTTTTTACAATTAAAAATATAAAGCTAGTTCCTAAATTTGAAAGAACTTTTGATAATATCTATAATAAAAGGAAACTATGTACGAAGTTCCTATTTTATATAACTTTTAAAATTATTTTTTTACAGGGAATTTTTGTTAAATTGTTCATTGAAAGAAATTTTTCAAAAATTTATTATTTGCTTACATCTCTCGATCACTTAACTTTTTAAAAATATTTAATAAAACTGCAAAGGAATAAAGAGTTCAGTGGTTGATGATCAATATTGGAGCTTATATGCACTATTCAATTTTACGGCTTACAATTACTTTTTAAAATTTTTTTTAAGCAAAACAAAAAAAGTTAAAGATGTTATGAGCAAAATGGTCCATTTATTCTTATTGTTGGCCACAAACGTATTAAAAGAATTGTTGTTACTTTTTTATATGTTTTTATGTTTACTTTTCCTTAATAATACTTGAAATTCAATTGTTCATAAAAATTGTTCATATTTTACACCGATTCAAAGGCACAAAGAAAAAATAATGCAAATAATTTTAAACTGTTTTATGAAGAGTATGAATAACTGGCTACAGCTTCTGCTGGATGAGATCCTACTGTTGTTATTGATGCCTGCACTTGTGCCTTTATGCTACATACATTTGCTGTTGTTGCAAGTGCTGTATGGTTGCCTTCAATTCGTCTGTATTATTTCTTATTCTTTTAATGTGTGTTTTTTGTTTGTTTATACGTTTATTCGTTTATTTGCTTCTTGTTTCTTGTGCTTTTTTCTGTTCCATCATCACTTACGCAAATTAATATAGAATGTTAAATGCCTCCTTGTAGGGTAATCAACGTTCCTTTTTATTGCGTTTAATTTTTTTTTATTTTTTGTTATTCGTGTTCTGAAGCTATTGCTGTGTGGTGTTTTTAAAACCATAAAAATAAGTTAAGGAATACTAAGCCCAAACCCACACACACATAACATAAAAACATTTACAAGAAAAACGGTTAAAAAAACAACAACATTATTAAAGCTTTTAATGTGTGCATGTGTGTGTGTGTGTGTGTAATACCAACAGCAACCAGAATAATAATAACAACTTTATAACGATAATACTTAGCAGCACCTTAACCCTCCAATTACTTAAAACTGTGCGTATGTCTGTTTATATGGATGTGGTGAAAAAAACAAGGGGGTAATAAGGGGTAAAGGCATGATTTTACAATAACGATGAATTCACAAAATATGTAGTGCAGAAGTGCACTAAATAAATAAATAAATGGGTTTAAAAAATTGTACCAAACAAATTGAGAATAAGTTTATTTATATTCATTTCTAGAAAATTTTAAAAATGCTCTCTATTTCAATAAAATTGTTTGAACAATTTTTATATTTTTATTCAATTCTAAATTTCTGATTGAAGAAACAACTCTTTCTTGGTGTAAAAATGTAACCATTTTAATTTTACAGTCCACAAGTCCGTAGTGCAAAAAGTACCATTTTAGCTCTGATTTACATTTCTGTTGCGCTGGCGTCGTAGTGCAAAAAGTACCATTTTAGCTCTGATTTATATTTCTGTTGCGCTGGCATCGTATAGGGAATAAAAAAATGGGTATTTTTTTTAACATTTTCCTCATTACAATGGGATATAATTTTTATTCTCATACGATTGAATAATGTTCATACAAATGTAACTGCGTTTGGATAAGCGTGTACTTTTTTTTCTGTGTCGTTTTACTGTTCTGCACTTTGAAGTTTATATTTGTGTGTGTTTAAGCATAAACAAGGGTGCGTGCATTTCTTTTGATTTGATTTGTGTGTATATTATTATGCAGCTGTATCCCTAAAATTTTACAAGCAGCAGTGCAGTTAAACGCAATATCCTCAGAACAAAATCATAAGTTTCAAATTTTTTATTCTCTTTAGTTGCTGTTGTTGTTTCTTCATTTTCAACAAACTTTGAAATGCTGGCATAGACACATAAAAGGATGATGCGTACGCACATGCTTGAGCTAAAATAAAAATAAATAAATAACGTAATATTACAAGAAATGAACATATTGGCTAGGGGCAAAATTAACTTCCACATAAATTAAGTTATAGTTGACACAATATTGTCAATTATTCGAGCAACAATATTTAACATTTTTCGTATTTTTCCTGCAAAGTTTCGGTAATTTTTTTAACAAAAATCTTTAAAAAATACTTAAAAGAAAACTTTTTAACACTTTTCAAAACTGTTTAGTGAGGATCATTTGTTGGAAATTTTGTATAAAACAAAAATCAGAAACTAATATTTCAGCGACATTTTAACAAAAAGCAAGTAAGAGCGTCATATTCGGTTGTTCCAAATCATAAACATATACCCGTCACCACGCGTAGGCATGTCATAAGAAGTATTTATACGTATGTATGTATATACGTTAAATAGATAAAATTTACATTCAATATCAATGAAATCGTAGCTGGTTTTAAAAAATGCATTTCACTCGGCATTTCACTCATATGGGAAACTGAATTTTTAAATTAAAATAACATTCTCAATATATCACAATTTCAAAAATATATGAATTTTAAGCCAAAATAAAATTATTAATGAATATTTATTTTTTATTTTCATTTACCCGTATTTATAGTTATGAACTAAAGTCGGTTCTTTTAAAAAACGACTTTTAATTAAAAACCTTTTATTAACTATTTCGCTATTATAGTAAAAAATAAAGTATGTTTTAAATTAAACCAGCTTTAAATGGGTGACACATCAAATAATAAAATGTTTTCATACAGATTGTAATAAAATATGAGCAAGTGGGAACTCTGTTCAGCTGATTTTTGACATTGCTGACAAATGAAACAAAAAAGAAGTAATCAGAAATGCCAAAAACAAATAAAAAAAATTTTAAACATACATATTTTCATATTAATTTAAAAAAAAGTAAAAAACAAAATTAAAAGGACTTTTTGCCCATTTTAAATTAATTAATTATAAGAAAAAATTAGAGAAGCAATGTGGGCTGCTGTATTTTTTGAAAGGCGACGTGTTTTGTATTTTAAGTTAAAACAGCTTCAGCTATTATTAAGTTTAACGTCGACTTTTACGTTAAAAGTATATTTTAACTCGTCTACAGTTTACAAAAAGCATACTTTTAACAAGAGTATACTTTACAACTCAAAAGTATACATTTTTTATGACTATGATTAGGGCCCATTAAGTTTATTAAAATGTGATAATTAAATAATACTATGGAAATCATATTTATCAATATTAGTACCAGTTTTTTTATCTGTACTGCTGATATTGTTTAAAAATTTACTGCCGCTCTATGACCTATTCTTATACCCTTCACATATGTGGTATATAAAGGTTTGTCATTCCATTTGTAATTTCCACAATATTTATTTGGGACCCCATAAATGACATACATATATTCTAGATTCTTGTAAATAGGAAAGTCTATTTATCTTTGTCCGTCTGTCCGTGTGTTGGTTGAAATCAAGTTTTTGTAGTTCCCATAGGTCACTAAGAGCTGTCTGTGGTATCAAACTTTTGGAAATATTTTTGAAAAAATCGATATTGAAAACTTGAGATATCTATCAACAACCGGCTGAGATATAAGCAAAAAAAGAAGACCAAATTTTTTTTTCTTTTGCACAAAATAGATTAATATTTTGCAAATTTAGGATAAACTATAGACATGTTTGAAAAAATTGGAAAAACCTATACGAACCAAAATTTTATCGTAAAAAAATTAAGTTGGGCTAAGACTTTAAGTGCCTTTCGGCACATACATACGTACATTCATACATACATTCATACACTTTCTATTACATACCCTGCAGGAAGCCTGGGTCAAGTGTCTCAAAGTCACTACCTTTGTCGACTATTTTGGTGACTTTTTTGTGATATTGTCAACAGAGCGTCAAAATTTTTTATTTTGTTATTTAAAAGTACCAAAAGTGTAGAAAAGAATTACTACAATCAACTAGTGAATAACTGGTTCCAATGTCGCCATATGGTCCCAAAAGAATTACCTAGTCAATAGCTTTTTACAAGTTTATGGTAAATGTCTACAGCAAAGAACATTATCTGGGGTATAATTGGTCAGTAGTACTGGTGACAAAGTCAATAGTATATCAATAGTGTTTCACTATCGATACTTCTTGCAAGGTACCCACACGTGGTGAAGGGTATATAAGATTGGAACAGCCAAATATAGCGCTTTTTGACCCATTTTTGAATTAATTAAATCCTATTTTTAATTAACCCTGTAAACTAAGATTTATCTTATATAACGGATGTTCCGGAGTTCTTCTGATTTAAGACAAACTTGCTTATTTATATAAATTGTGGGTCGTAGATTTTAATAAAAGTTTCATTTATTTACCTACTAACTTCGTTTATTTTTAATCGTTGTAAGAAATCATATTACCGCTTACCCAATAATTATATTTAACATTCTTTCGATATGTTTGTATAGTTAAGTGTGTACGTGTTTTCATACTAACGTTATAATTGTGTTTTTTTTTTGTTTGTAAAAGTTTTAGCAGTGGCGGCACTAGTAGTAGTGGTAAAACATACTACTACTTCAAGTACTGTTGTTAGTGCATCCAGTGAGTATTTTTGTTGCACTTTAAACTTAATTTAAGTATAACACATTTAGTGGTCCCCTAACCCGTAGCTGGCATCTTCACTTACTGCCATAAAACATTTTTTCTACACATACTGACTCTTGTTGCTACTCTTTAAGTTACATTAAAAAATTTATTGTAGAGGGTATTTTGGTAGCAGGTGTAACGTGTTTTGGTTAAAAGTGCGTTAGAAATTAATCAAGTTAACCACATAAAGTCCTCCGGTGACTGCAAAAATGCTTTAAATAGAAAAAAAAAAAGATTCCTTGTGGGACATAATGCTTTGCTTACTGCAAAGTTTGTATGAAGAGAATGCAAATACAGACACCCAAACTTTAATATCCTAATTAATTAGTTTTTTATCATTTCTCGCCAAAAGGAAGCACCCTTTACATCCTTTTTGTTTAAGCACATGCATACTTACACACGCTGACACAGTTGAAAAAAGTCGAGCTAAGTTTAGTTTAGTCAGTCAGTCGGCTTAGTCGTTTGTGCATATAAATCGCAGCCGACTCTTTGACGCCATATTACAAAAGTAATGGGTACACCGTCATAGATAACTATGGGGTTTTTATTCCTTATTTTCTTATCTTTTTTTTTATCTACTGGGAAATTTTACTAACTATGTCTTTTTTTCCTTCGCCTATTCTCCTTAAGCTTTGATGTTCATCTGTATGTGTGTATTTTTATGTCTTTCTATATGAAATGGCATTTAGTTATTTACTTGCAGTCGTCGTAGCCGTCGTCTCTTTCTGCAGTTTTTTTTTTATGTTGTTGTTTTCTTTTTTATCCATTTGCTTTTTGCGCTTTTTCTATGTACAACACATACAAACCACCAACTTTAAAATAATAATAATAAAAACTGTCCAATTTATTTAGCATGGAAAATTTTCGAAAAGAAAATCTTCAAATAAATCTGCAAAATAGGAATAGACAAGCGGGTAAGGAGAGTAGAAAAGATTTCCTAGAAATTATGTATTTAATTTTAGAGTAAACTTTAGTCAGTAATAAAGTTATTGTGTTATGCACGTGGTAGGCAGTAAGAAATTTATTTCATGTTCTTTTCTTTAAAATTTGCAACATTTGCAAAAATTGTGCAAAACTTATTTGTTGTTGGTAGTTAAAGAAGGAGGTAAAGTTTGTCTAGTATGGTCGTCGGCTACTCTACATTGCTTAAGTTTATAGGATAAAGGTTGCCCTTTGTAAAAGCTGAGAAGTTGTTTGTTTAACTTAAATACGGTTTTTTAAGTCTTAAATTTTAAAGTGGCAATTAGATTATTTTAACACATATTAAGTTTAAAGCTCATTTGAACGTATACAATAGAGCAAGAAAACATTTAAAAATTTGTTGAACGATTAACAATCTGCTTCCAACTTTAGTTTGAAGACTCTGTCTTAAGTTGTATTTTTTTAATCTTTTAATTTCTTTTATTATACCCTTCACCAGAGGTGACAAGGGTATATATGGGTTTGTCATTCCGTTTGTAATTTCTACAATATTTATTTGCGATTCCATAAAGATATATATTCTGAATCCTTATAGATAGGGCAGTCAATTAAGCGATGTTCGTTTGTCTATCTGTCTGTCCGTCTGTTGAAATCAAGTTTTCTCAGATGCTTGCTATTGAAATCCAGTAAAATCACTTAATAACTGACCAAAACCAAAAGAGGCTAGGTAGTCGCCTCTTTTGGTTTTTTTTCTTTTTTTTTAATTAAAAATTATTATATCTGTGGGTAAGACATGCCTTTTGAGAAATTCAAAAACAAATTTTTTTTGAGATACATATAGGCAAAAAAAAAATTTTTTTTTACACATACATACATAAACACACCTAGTGAAGTGTATACTCAATATAGCGCTCTTACTTGTTTATATAAATAATTAACCTGCGTTAGAGTAGGTCTCAAGGAATTATTAGGGTTAGTTTAAACTTGTTCTATGTTATTCCTTAAAATTCGTACTTGGGTGATAGAATGGGGCATAAAACATTTTTTTTTCTCATGCATGACCCTTCATAGTTATTTTAGGCAGATGGTAATTGTTCACAATAATTGCGTTATCCTAAAAAAATAATTAAATCTAAGTTCTTGCATTGTGTGACCTTAACTATGAATTTCAAGTTTTATACACGTTTGTGTATTTGCTAGTCGGGATGTTTCTTTTTAAAACAGCAAGAGTTATAAACTACGAAAATTTAGTTCCAAACATATGGATATCCTATGAAAATCTAGGCAAACAAAAAAAATGTGTAATATGTTTAGTAAAATCGGTCCATAATTGGCCTTAACCCTACGGTCAATGACCAAAAATATATACGTTAATCAATGACCGGGTACCCTGGTACCCCTTTGTACTTGTTTGTACGTTTGTTTGTACCTTTATATTAAATATTATGTTCTCGCATTAAATATTTTTTAAAGACAACTTTGTTGTTCCAATCCGTGTTAACTTTTCATACTTTATCACATAAAAATACACAAAACCATGCTTTTTGCAGAAGCTCAATTATTCAAATGTCTATATGTTATCCAAAAGCTACAAAATATTATTGCTTATATCTGAGCCAGTTATTGATGGATATTGCTAATTTTTAATATAATTTTTTTAGGGAATATTTCTAAAACTTTGATCCCTTATACAATTCTGACCGACCTATGGGAGCTACTTGATTCTACTAACTTGATTCCACTGTACCGGGGGTAGCCGGTCATTGACTGGCGTAGGTGTCGAATGTTAAACTGTTTTACACATTGATCTAATTAATAATATTATTTTTTTGTTGTTGTTTAATGTTTATAAACACCTTAATTGCAAAAAACTGAAGTTTTATTGCAACATCTTTATTATTATAGAATTGCAAGCATTTTTAAGTTGAAAAAGGGTACCCGGGTACCCGGTCATTGACCGTAGGGTTAACTGCCATATAAGGACAACTCCCGCAAATTACTAGAGCCCTTAAATAATGCCTTTTATTTATAAAAGGAACATAGGGACTCAACAAATTTATTCCATTTGACTTTGTCTGTGGCTAAAATCTTCAGCTTATTCTATGATTTATTAATTTCGGCTACTACTGTGCCAAGTTTCCGACGCCAAGTATGGCTTGGGCATCCTCTTCTCTTGCTGCCTTGAAGATTCCAGTCAATTGCATTTCTGGTTATGTGGTCCTGTGGCCTGTGCAGCGTGTGTCCAATTCATTTCCGTTTTCGTTGTTTGATTTATACAGCCAAATTTGTAAATACCTGTAGTAACCTCATGGAACTATTGCATTTACAAAAAAACTTTAGATAATATCTTTTGCTAAAATCGTAAATGAATAAGTTAAATATAATATATTTTGGTGTAGGGTATTAAAAAGTATGGTTTGGCTAGTCTGGACAATTCATATGCCTTAATATTATTGCAAATCAGTAAGGAGAGGTTCAATTCGTACTTCAGACTTGGTTTAAAAACTAAGAAGTTTAACTCACTGCATACCAAAATTAAATTTAGTGCCATGAAAACCATTTTAAATAAAGTGTAATTGACACTCTAATCTAAAAGATTTTAAAAAATGTTAGGGTATTTTGTTTTTAGTTCACACAACTTTTTCGTAGATTTTGAAATTAAAAATTTCAAATATTGAGGTTTAAAAGAACTTTATGTTAAAGCAATAACTGTGTAATCCCAAGCTGCACAGTCCGACCATTTCACGACTTCAATGGTCGGGTTTGGTAAACAATTTTTCTAATTTCAGTCATTTCGGTCAGATTAAATTCACTTTTGATAAATTTCTGGTCGCTAGATTTTAATAAATTTACTGACCATGCTACGACCTCGTAGTGATGTCGTACAATGACTCATTGCTTTTAGTCAACTTGCGACGTCGTAGCTACGTCATTTGTGGTCGCTGAACGACCGTCATCTTTCTGACGAAATATGGGCAGCATACTTTTAGGCATTATTAATTGGCAAGTCGTA